>JAHZMV010007224.1:0-11053 GCA_027743765.1 Coecobrya sp. COE2
CAATATATAGGATATATGTATTTGTCTGAGGGAGTTGTTTTCTTTTCTATTGAAAATGTAGCCGGTTTCTACTGCTAACCTCCACCAATTTTCTTTTTATTCTTACCCCACCAACTTTTACTACAAACCCTTTAACTGACGTCCGCTTTGATGCTGATGACCAAGATCGTGATGATTTCCCTCTGTACTTTATCAGAAAATATTGGGCTTTATGACTTAATGATATACTTTCTTCTGATGTTTGTTGATGTATGTGTGACGCGGTTGCTCCACTTATTTACCACTACAACTCATCTGCTTACTTGAGTTATATACGATACCGCCACAACACATACCGCCGCTGCCTCCACTACCGCGATACCACCAACCATCGCTACCACTACAATGGTCGAAAGTAACTTTCATCATTACCGCCAATAATATTTCTACAAATGTGTTTACTGTACAGGCAGCAGAGTTCTGACAGCACAAGTCAACGATAAATTTAGTAAGTATCCACTTTAGCTTTTACGCAATATTCCAACCAAGCTATACAGGTTTATTTGGGGTGGTATCAGCAGGGCCGTCAATGCCAGAGGAAGCTGACGATAAACAGGCTGCACATATGGCAAAAGCATGCATTCTAAAATATTACGTTTCATTGTTGTTCAAAATGAAATTGGTTTAGATTGAAACCACTTGTCTAATTGAATTTTTAAGGGTTCACAGGTGTAAAGGAAAAAAACAAATAAACTCATTGTAACAATTGAATACGAAATCTATCTTGTTTTCTGTAACGTGTAGGTTTCAGGTTTTAATTCTCCAACCCACTATGGCATCTCCGAATGAAAAAGTTTTTTATTACTGATAATATTCGCTTACCATAAAAAATTACACATTTTAAATCCTTTTCCGGCAGTAGTAACTGTATGCTTACATCGCGTCAAGTTTGAAGAAAAGTAGAATACTTCTGTCAGTGTTTCAGTGTTTAAAATTTCACGGGTGTTTCCCATCCACAGTCATAAAATGGAACACCGTTTGACTAGAACATGCACACAACTGGATTTCTATATGAAACACTTCTATTTACGTCGTTCGTGCGTCTTCCTCTTATCGGTGTAATCCATTACTCCAATTTTCCAAAACTTTCTTTTTATCTCTGTATCTCCACTTCTAGCACTACGTGTAAGCTCCCTCTCGTGATAAAGAAGAGATAGGTACTTTAGGTATTGAATTTATGCATATTACATGCAAAGTTGTAAGCTAAACTAATGTTAATGCTAGCAACATTCAGCATAGTATATCGTGCATAAGCAACTTATATAAGAGCGGAAACACAACAGCTAGAGCAAAAGAAACGAGGTGTAATCCAGATTGCCATATTGTGCTCATTCTTTTCAGCCAACATTTTACTTTTTTTATTTTTTCACACGCTTTTACTTAAAGTTCATACATGGTAAAAACATTGGTAGCATTATGGCTGTTTGATGGCTGTTTTTCTTCCTCTTTCACTTTACAATATATTTATTTATTATGCATTCATACGAACAACCATCAAGAGCACACACATACAACATATATGAAAGCGCTAGAAAAAAGTTTTCCATACACACAGTTTCAGAATGGATATGTTATTAATCATGTGGGATTTCACAGTCAGCCGAATTTCTCCACATGTGTGTGTGTACACAGAGGTAGGCAATCTTATGCAGAAGTAGAGAAGTAGTTTATAGCTCCAGGACTATACCAGCAGCCATGAATCCTCATCGTGTGTAGTAGCAATAGTCGTCGTCGTGTTTCACTCACTCGTATTTCTGCTTCGTACATTACACAATTTTGTGAATATTATGATGGATGAATCCTGCTCGTGAGAGATTTTCTTAATTCTCCATTAGACACATTTCAGATGTGTAGTTCCCTCTCTTTCGTAGAATGTTTCATATTTCTTACGATATAATATACTATATGGTATTACCGTTATACTGCCAAGCAATCACTTAAGATAATATTCATGGATGCAGGGAAATGTGATATATGGATTCTGGAGCAACTACAATGCAATACGGAACAACTTCCATAAAAGTACAAAATATTAATAACTTAAAGCACCTTTCTGTTTCCTTTTGATGAAATACACATTTGCACTTGGTACGAATCTATTTATTTGCTAGAGAAAAGTGTAACTTTACTTTCTGTAGATGTGTATTCATAGGATTTTTAAATTGGGCCGCCCTGTACCACTGTTTTTGTCCAAATAACAAAAGTTTTATCTCAATTGAGCAAATCTGGCACATTATTATATGTGTCGTGCCTGAAATAAAATGTTGTATCATTGTACTTGCATGAACAATTCATATTCATCCGTCCAAGTTTGGAAGGATTCTGATAAGACAATATAATGTACTGTACCGTTACATAGCATGCAACTCAATAATAAATCGCCATTATTTCATCAGAAAAGGGGAAAATCAATCTTTTAAGGTCACAGTTTACAATCCAATACGAATAAGCTGCCGTCTAGTAGGTAGTTGAATTGTATAAGTTTGGATACATTAATTTTCTCCAGTCGTTAGAAGCATCGTTTTTATTGTTATGACTCATGAGGACTGACTATAAGTGGTTTGGTTTGTTGACTGGTTCGTGGAAACAAAAATAATAAAAGACTATAATATGTAGTCTTCATTTTCTTTTTGTCTGCTGTTCCATAAAAGGAGGGTGTATAGATCGCAATTCGTCTAAAAGTAATAGCCCATTGAGCTGCATAAATAACAAAGTATTATGAATGTACGAGGTGCAAGAGGGTATATGCTTTTCACACTTTTAGTATCCTCCCTTCCACCCTACCAGTATATTTAGTCGGTAGTAATAATACTTTGAAAACCCTGAAAAATTGTTTTCATTATAGATGTCTGTCCAGTTATTGGTATTGTATAATAAGTAGTATTGATGATGATGGACATGGACGGAATTGGAGAAAAGGCTCATTTTTTTGTGCTGTCTATCGTCACTATCGTGTTTGTTTCAAGTTCGATTGAATTCGTTCTATATTTCATATTTATTGCCCGCCTATAATTTCAAATTTTGGTAGATGATGTTTCCTCCATCCTACCAATGTTTAAGAATTTGGCAAATGGACTATAACGTTGCAAAATGGTTACACTCCAAGTTTTACAAAAATGTAGGATTTCATCAGAGACAATATGCCGAACAACTTGCGACTGCCTCGCTGCACTCTGCGGCCTTTTCAGTCTAAACAAAGGGAACCGTAAAGATTCATATAATTGTGATTAAACAGCTAAGCCATTTAACTACCACCAGTTAACTGTTTCCTTCCTCAAATACATACATATTTTCATTATACTAACGATAAAAGTCCCTATCCTGTCAATGGTAAATCAAAAGCTATAATTATAGTCGGGCTACAAATATGAAATTTTTTTTATACGTATACATTACTCCAATATATAAAGAACGACGATGAAAAATGTAAACAGTTTCTGGGAAGAGGAGACGGTAATACATACAGTAGTGCAGTATGGTGTTTATAGTACGCCTCATTCCAATACAGTCGCAACCGCAAAGTAATGGTCTTATAGGTTGAAGCGAGAACGTAAAAAATTGGTTGGACGTTGTTGGTTTTGTGGTGTTTTATGATGTGATGGCGTAGTGTAAAAATATTGGCGTGTATTATGGCAATAGGCATTATCTAAAAAGTATTCGTGTATAAACAACGAAACACTTATATGTGTAGTGAAAGCAAAAATAATGCTACTATTGGAGAAAGTAGAATGTGGGCCTTTTCTATAGTAGGAAATGTAATAATGAGCATTTTTTGACAACATTCAATCGATTTATCGACAACTCTTCCCTTATACCATTTTCTATCTATCCCTCCGTGACACTCTATTATTCAATAAGGAAAGTACATGCCTATATTGTTTACACACTACCAACGTGTGCACTTTTACCAGAGTGTGCAAGTGTACACTAGGCATTAGGTATGTAGGTATGTAATTTCCTCCACATGTCCGTGTACATATTGAAGAATTTTTGACGGTGACGACAGGAAGTCGGTTTTGCGAGGGAGTGTAAATTTACAGAATAACAAAGTGATTTAAAAGAATGGCAACTGAATTCTTACGTGTATCATGATGATAGTGAAAGGAGCAAAAGCCTTGTACGAGGGAAAACACCAGAACCACGCATTTCATTCATTTCAAATATTTAAAAGTAAACGGAATCATCATCAGTAGTCCTTGTTATTGAAATATAATGTGTCATGTCGAAAATGGACATGTTTTTGTGGAAAAATATTTGTTGGAGTACATCATCGTGACGTAACATTGAAAGTCTTGCTTGAAAAAGTTCGTGATGCCTTTACAGAAAGAAACTAGTTTTATTCCGCTAACTACATTACGTAATAATTTATGCATAACAGTAACCCACAAAACCTATTAGCTTTCACCATGACCATTGCTATATTCCGCGACATGACATAGAACCAGAACGCGTGTAAATAAGAAAACAGTATCTGGCACTGAAAAAGCTACTTAGAAGATGGGGCCAATATGGCCATGGCCAACGATATGAATACTCGATGAAAGTGGTTACTAACTGGCAAAGTTAAAGCTAATTTTAAAAGGAAAGGAGGTAGCTAGGTAGGTACTATAGCGTGTCGTTGTTGGCGGCGGTTGTAGGGTAGGAGCATGTCATTGTAAAATTTGTATTGTCGGGCTGAAGCAAGAAAAATGAATATTCCTTCTTGGCCATGTGTTTTACTACCTTAATGAGTTTTTTCTCTCTCTTTTGCTGTCCCCCAGACTAGAGCTGTTTTGTAATTTTGTAAATGGCGTGGCACACTAGTCGACGAATGACAGAAGACGTCCCAGCACCTTGTGAACGTCATTAAGTAGCCCATATATGATTCAAGACTCTGCCAGAATTCTGGTTATACACCACCGTCGCTGTAAAAGCATCGATTGGATTTCTGCCTTGGTTAAATATTATTATGATGTGTTGACTTTGACTTTACCATACACTACTAAATGGCACGAGAAGGGTTTGTTTGTGTAGACCAAAATTCATGAATTCGTTCTCGGAACATTCTCCACAATTCTGATGAATCTTGGTGTAAACTTTAAGTGGTGAAAATGTTTCCTTTCCCTTGTGTACATTATTTAACGACAACGAATTCTTAAAGGATTGTTGGCTTTGGCTGGGTATGGTCTCTTTGTTTGTTATATGACAGGGTGGAAGGAAGGAAGCTCTCCTTTCACTCGGAAATCAGTTTTCTACAGAGGTTAGTAGGCATAGTAAGCGTTTTATAAAAACAAAACGTTGACAAAACAGTAGATATGTACACTTCTAGTGTGAGTTTTATGGATGCTATCGTCGTTTGCGTTTTCAGCGCATATTTGGAATTTTTTCAGTGACTGCCAAAAGCTATATGTTTACCCTTGCTTAATGTTATGCTTTCCATAGAAAACTTTGTATGCAAACTATGATTTCGTTCTGTTTTCTCGTTTATCCTTGTACATGGAATGAAGCTCGTAATAATATCCTTGAGTCCTCTGATTTCCATTTTTGCGATATTGTGTCTCGTCATAAATTGCAGTGTCAGCAGAAAGACAGAACAAAAAGGAACAATATCCACATTCAACCCATCAAAAATGAGAAGAGAGAATAAATAAAAACCTTTTTACTCGTTTCTTGCTCCTTTTTATTCTTCTTTACTCTTTGCATTTATAATAATCTAGATAATCGTATTCCTCCACTTGCATTGCTATTTTTGTAAGCGTGCAGATGTCATTTTATGTGAACGAAAGCAAACACACTTTCTACTACAACACCACAGTACAGAAAATGGGAAAAATTAGTAAGTCAACTAAAAGGACGGCACTTTCTCTTTGCTCCATCTTTGATAAAGTAAAACAAAAAAACTCACCCTCGGAGAAAAATGCAAATGCAAACGAGGAGAAAGCCCAAAAAGAGAAACAGTGGGAAAGAAAATAGAGAAAATCTTTTTATTTCGTGACTTACTAGAGAACAAAGATTTATGTATTGATTTATTATGTCTCACAATCTACGGTGATGGGATGCTAGTTTTCTGCATGTGTGTTTGAGATGACAACGTAAAGAACTAGAGGACTACCCTATTTCATGCACTTTTGATATTTCTCGGTTGCGACTACTCTTTCCACTCTGACTTTGTATTTTCCAGGTTGAAAATATTTTCCAACCGTGTTTGAATTAATATGGCATGCTAGAAGGAGAGAATTGGATATATGACACCGTCACTAGTAAAATGACTATGTTTAGTATGACGTTGTAGCAAGCGGAATAAAAGACACAGCTTATTTTCCTGAGAGCAGGCGAGACGCCGAAACACATACAAACACACTCATCCGTAGTAATAGTGTAGTAACAGGAGTACAGTAGTACTTGGTTGTTATTATGATGTTGAGTGGCGGCATTACGTCCACACGTTTTCGCATGGAATTCACTAGTAGTATATTATTATATTCGTTGACTTGACTGCCTTTTCCCTTTCTATTTTTAAGTAGCTCAAGCTCAAGGAAATTTAGTGAATCCTTGTCTCCTGCAATATATCATGTGCATGGACTATTTTCTTGCCTTGTAGAAAAGTGAGTGTGAAGTGAGAAAAAAGGACGCATAATGTGAAGTGAGCACTTCGTCTTTTTTGTATAATGTTATGATGGCAGGATGATACGATATGATTCATGTGTGCAAGCATACATTTAATGCGTATTATAGAAAGTGTGTATGCAAAATATGTGCATGTCTATACCGAATGAGTCTATTTTAGTATATTCAATATTTATCACGGTATTTATTGCATAAAGGTTGAGGTGGTGGTGTGGAATTGACTAAAACCTAAGTTGCTTCTCTGCTGTCGCGCTTCCTTATCAAGTTGATATCACTGTAATAACGTGTGTAGCTATGTATAGCTTGAGCATCAACCGGCTCCTCCAGATGAGCTCCTTGCTCACAAAATATGCATGACGTTTTCTAGGCTGGCTGAAATGACGAATAGTAAGGAGAAAGTAACTAATGTATAAACCTTTCCCCTCTTGTTCTTCCTCTTGGTCTTGAATAGAAGTAAAAGGAAGTGGAGCAAAAAGCAAGTGATGGCAAAAACCCACTAAAGACACATTTAAACCATCATGTTCTATATTGTGATCATATGCTGTAATACCTTGTAGACATGTTTGTATATGTGCATGTGTTTGCCTAGCCGTAGGAGCACTGCATGATGGCAAGCGCAGATGAAAGATGTGAAAAATGAGGTAACAATTTACTCAAAAAGTTGATACACTCCACACAGCCACACATACACACATTTCACTCTCAAGTCAAGCGGTATAAAACAAGTAAAAATTGAGCCAAGACAAGACACATACATACACACACGTAGTCATGAGAGAAGAGAAAGGAGAGGGAAAGTGCGCGAGAAAGAAGATGCATAGGGTAATAATTTGAGGTGCCTTTTAAGAATCTGCCAAAAGGAAGGCTCCTCAGGGAAAGAGCCTCTCTCTCTCACTTTCTTTTCCCCTCTGCCTCCTTTCTTTTCATCTCATCTCACACAGGAAAAAAGTAAATTACATATAGTTTTTCTGCTATAAGGAAATGGTCTAATACGTAAACAAGTCAGTTATACCTGTTTCTTTATAAGAGAAAGTAAATAAGGTGGGAAGCAGTAGGAGTGCGCCGATGGTGAAGGAGCAGAATTGGGCAGAACACTGCCCTCGTGTAGGTGTATTTTTTTCTGAAAAAGGAAGATGAATGTGCTCTCTTCCTGTATTGATTTAGGAAGGAATCACCTTGAGGAACGTGATGAAAGCGAGTAATTTCCTTTTATAACCTATTACTCACTCTCCTAATGATTTTAGCATTTTTTACTGATTCCTGTCTATTTCTGTGTGTTAGTGAACCCTGTCTCTCCCGTCTCGGTTGGGTTTGTAGTGCATGTATGCTCACCGGTTTAATGAGCGTAATGCATACCATTCATTTTCAATAAACCATTTAACATGAAAGTGTGCGGTGTGTGGTGGTAATGCTAATGGTTAACATGAAACCAAAGTTTTGTTTGAAGCGGAAAAACGATGTGTTTGGAACATGCGTGATAATAATATATCGCGCTGTGTTTTCTTTGCTCTGCATTCAGCCAGGTCGAGATTGCGATGATGATTGTGGATCGTTTGAGGTTTCCTAATAAATTCATTTGTATAAAAAACAGATAAAAAGCAAGCTACAAACGAAAAAAGGAAGATGATGACGAAGACGACGGGCAAATTACTTTACACTTTCATCGTGCCCACCAGAAGCTACAAAGTGGAATGGAAATGAGAATATCATTAAGAAAAATACTCAACGCTCCTTTTCAACTTTTATGGCTAGGTTTGTTAGCATTATGAATGTTATAATAATAATGTCCGCCGCATACTTTACTAGTAACTCACAAGGATTTTCATTGGAAAAGAGAGAGAGATAGAGAATGAAAATACCATTTCCAGATTAGCTTTTTCCAACAATTCTAAATTTATGCATAGCTATTATGCAAAGTGTGACACCCAAGGGAAACACTCTTATGAAAAGGTCTTCATTCATTGTGGGTTGAAGAAATGCCAAAGGTTGTATTTATATATCTACTATCTAAGATGATGATGAGGTAAATCACGAAGTGAATGCATGTAAATCTCTTTCTTTGGATATGAAAAGTACATGAAAATGCCTGTGGTTATATGAATTGTGTGAGTTATTTTAAACAAGATTCAGGGATCTGGGCCAAGAAAAATGTAAAAAGTTAAAGGATAACACAGCAAATTCAACTTTTAAGATGAACACGTTGATGTTAGTTTATGATAGACATAAACTAACAAAATTTCGTTCAGTTTCAGGTCCCTGAATAAGACACAAATAAGATGAGAAATGTTTAAGTACGCTTCAGTGAAGTGAAGATATGCTTTTATTTTCAAATTCGATTTTACAAAGAGAATATCTCAGATCTTAAAGCGGTTCGACTATCACAGAGTTGTTGTAGCACTTTGTTGTAGCTACATTTATACTGTTTGTCCCTTAAACCAAATTTTAATGTATAAACTTTTACCTAATTCAAAAATAGAAAATAACTATTCAAACAGCTACAGTTCATTATACTACCGTACCGATAGTTAATGATGATAAATTACCTGCTAGTATTATCTGTAAAGAGAATAATTTCAATGCAAGTGCATGTCCATAAATATTATTGATAAGTATAAATCTGAATACCACGTCGAAATTGAAATACGGTAGGTTCTGCAGAAATGTGAGGCAAGAAACTTTGCAGCAAGATCCAATCAACGACCAATATAGATATATGTAGTAAAACCGTTATTATATAATAAAGGCTTATATGATAATGGATAAAAATTAGTATGTAATGGCACATTTCCAATTTCATTTTCGGCACAAATAATATAATTTGGTTTCTCGGGATAACCGACTGACAGAAATAAAGATATTGGTAGATAATTTAAAAATAAAAGTATATTGGTTAAAACTGTTATTTTCGTTTTTGCTCTCTGTTGTCTGCAAAGTATATTATTGTCATAATGTATATTTGCCATTATTGTTTTTAACTTAAAAAGAGATTGAAATATTCAATAGACCTGCATAATGCTTTATCATACATTTTACTTTTACTATTGTAATGCGCATCACATCATTATGCAAGAATGACTATATATTCATACATCATTCTTTGTTGGCAACTCGTTGTCCATAAGTGTATCTATTTGATCATGGTGCAATCATGCTATCCCCTTGTGTAAAGAAAAAACCAGCATGCCTGTCTTTGCAATATTCTTGACTTTTGGGTTTTTCGTCTCATTTTATGTTCTTCTGCCAACAATCCAACCCAATTTTTTCTAGTGACAGCTAAAGGCCCTGCTGGCTGCTGGCACACAGTGAAAGTCTAAATTTGGGAATAACGGCTTATTATAACTGCGTTAAAAATTTCCCATGGTCCGTGGCCAAAATCCCACAATGTAATGTGTGTTTCGTACCGTTGAAAAGGCATATAATATGAAGAGAAGAGATCACTTTTCTATATTATCCTATAATGATCATGGTAGCGTTATACGTTTTTTACAAGTGTGGCAACAAGAATGAAATGGTAACAGAATAGAACCTCTTTGTGCTCCACCAGTTCCACCACCACTCAAGTCACTAGTATCAAACTCAATGATACGGACGATACGACAGAGACTTGAAGTAATTTAGCTGGCAGTCATTTTAGGAAAGCAAGTTGCTTTCGTTGTTGCTGCCCACTCGATCGTTTGCCGCTCAACTATGTAATAGTATTCGCGCACATTTTCCTCATAACTGTTTCAACTTTATATTTTATAAATATATAATGCAAAAAAACAACACAACAATACACCGCATGTATCATAATGTCATCGTGTGTTAAAGTCTAACGTATTATTAGTGCTAGCACATATGAGGAAGAAGAGATATATTTTATGCTACATTTCCAAACTTTTCTACTATTTTTTTATCTATAACAATAATATTTAGGCATACACAACTACCACGCTGAGTAGGAATTACATACACGCAGAGAACACAGTCAGGCCGTCTGAGCCGTAAGTTTGTAGCAGGCTAAACTCATAAATTCTGCTTTTAATAATTGAAGTTATTTATACATCATAACTGGATTGCTTTCTTTTTTGAGGGAAGGAAAGGCAAATCCAGTTAGACGAAACGAGCCAATTCTCTACAGCCTTATAATATCACTTTTTCCCAGTGTACAACTCTACGTAGAAATTTTTCCTAAAAGTAAATACAACTTTACTTTACAAAGTATGCGGGGACGAGGATATTATATGCAATACAATCAACAAAACTTTCTTTCATATTACCAACGTATATATGAACAAGTCGAAACGATGCTAGTAGGAATGGTAGAGGTAAAGCTGGTTTTGTTATTGCTGGTGCTGCTGTTATTAATGTGCACTAGCATATTATTAAGTAGCTTCAGCTACTTCATCCTGTTGTATTGTCTGTCTGT
>JAHZMV010007225.1:0-16260 GCA_027743765.1 Coecobrya sp. COE2
TGAATTTGCAATGGATTGTTGTCTGAGTAGATTAATTTGTTTGGAAAATGAATTATGAAGAGTCCGTTAAAGTAGAGCATCGTCAAAAATAAAATCGTTTCGTTTGTTGTTGATTTAAATGTTTTGTTCAATGGATACTTTATTCATTTACTCATTATTAGGCGTTATTTCGTCAATATTAGTAAAATTACATTAATAATATAACATACAATGGAACTAAATTAGCATCATCTCTTTACTATACAACATTTTATAAGTACGAATGACATTACTCCGTACAATAACTACGCAACTTTCTTATAATTATAGCAATTGGCAAATCTCATATAACTCGCTATTAATCCTCTCCTACTCAAATACAATCATTGTCTGCATTGTCAATTTACAGGGAAAACTAACTTTTTACAGCCATTAGGCCACAGGACGCCATAGTTTTCATATTGAAAACGGTTACACATTTCTTACTCCTTAGCGCATAGTATTTCAGACGACGACACACGACAGACTTAGCCATTAGACAAACTAGACCTCTTTTCTTGTTTAATTACAATTAACTTTTATTTTTACCTTAATAAAAACTGTACGTCCTTGCCTACAACATTGTTTCTTTCTAGTTGCAAATAACAAAGTGTATCCACTCCAGCTTACAGCTACGTTACGAAATACATTTTAATCCAGCTCAATCAATTATGTTAGTGCCGGCCAAGGCATCAGTTGGTTAGTACTTTTTTGGTCACCTTTTAACTAGCGAAAAGAATTGATTTAAAATAGTAAAAAAAATGTTTCCTTAAACCTTCTACAAATGTTAGATTAACAGTTAGCAACGCACCCTTATAACATATTTTTAAGCAAACAGAACAAAGACAATTATTAAAGTAACATTTACTTTTTAATGAGCATACAGTTAACTAGTAAAAGCATATAACATAGTATCATGTAGTAGTAATATTTACTCATTTTGATTATGGAAACGGATAATAACATTTTTTAAGCTTATTTATATATATATTATGTATTTTTTGCAATTAAGTACCTGCGCATGGCTTTAAACTGCTATCAGCTCACTCGTTGCAAGTGACTATTAATTTTATTAAAAATTGTATTAAGCATACCAGTCTCTCTACTCCTTGGTTTGTGCATCGTCTAAAGATTGTTGTGAAAAGAGTGCAGAAATAGAAGAAGTAGATGGCTAATACGAAATTTCATGAAATAATGCACAAGGCACAAGGATTATCATGTACTTTTGCGGTTATCCGTATTATCAATACATATTATGCGGTTAACTAAACTAACGACAAGCAATGCAGCCATATAAAACATATAATCATTGTAAACTACAAAAAACCAACTTAATGAAAAAAGACCAGGAGTTAATTTGCAGGCATAACAAAGTTGTGAGTTCAGAATTTTGTGTGTTGGTAACACTTACAAAGGCCATGATTTTCAAAGGAAGCATATTTACTTTCCATTTATCTTAATGCTAAAATAACCAATGTGTACCAACATCCTTTTCAAATAGGTTTAATATGGAATTTTTATGGCTGATATTCTAAATTAGACTTTCTTTTACAATCTAAACCTGACACACGATACCACACACAAATATACTTGTTACATACAAGACTACACGATCATTTTCATTCAGAAAGGCACGACGGAGAAAAGACTTGAACGAAAAAGAACGGAATGAAAAGCAAAGTACTTTATCAAATGGAACTGATCTTTAGGTATATAGACACTTGAGACACCCTGAGTAATAAGATTAAGAGAAACACTGTGTGGTAAAATTTAATCTGTAATATTTACCTACTAAATATTATTATACCACTAAAATTAAATGAAAACACAAAAAATAACAAACTATGTAATCGTTTTGTCTACTTAATCTTAAGTATGTAGTAGAATCTGTAAATTTCAAAAAAAAAGAACAAGAAAGACTGTTTCTGCTTGCTCTTTCATTACAGAGTCTGTCCTACCGTTTTTTAATCTTCAATCAATAGTCATTCCACTGTGAATGATCGTTTAACAGAGTATTTATTTTTACCCTAACTGTTCTGTCCTATAAAAGTATTTATGACTATGACTGCTTGTACCGATTTTCCTACTCATACAAAAAATATGCGACAAGATCTTTCATCTAATACATTAATACATTCTTTCATTATTTCCAGTAGCTCAACAGTACAGAATTAAGAAGTAGCAACAAGAGCAACAAGAGAAAAAATTGTTTTGTGCGAAGGAATCATCAGAATATATTTACTAAAAGATTAAAGAGAAAACACAACAAAGACACCGCATGCAAAACCCATACCACTCTCTGATCATCCTTTACAATATGCAACTTCAAATGACATTCATGGTCAATACTGTACTTAAAGTTTAACATCAATAACACGTGAAGAACTAAAAATTATTTAATTGTCAATTTTTCAAGATCTTCCTATATTTAAAAAAAGTAAATAGACACCTCACTCTCTCTATAAGAACCACACGGAAAAAGGTTTATAGATTTGTAGTAGTCGTCATATTTAATATGCATAATGCCAGTATTCATATTATATACACATATAAACGTAACGTAACTAACATAAGGTATTATACTGAACGAGTAGTGCTAATTTGCTCAAGAAATATATAGCTATATATCCTTTCATCTGTTTCAAATTCATCATGGTTGTATTTTTTGGATAAATTCCATTATTTGAGAATTGCACGATGATCATTTTTTTATACTGCTGATGACGCTGTCACAAATTTATTTTATTACTATTGGTAATTTCAAATTACACGCAGAAACATACACACACATGAGGAAAATTGGATGTTTATATATCGTCGATAACGTCGTTGTAGGGTGCTGACATTATTCTTTCATTGAAGTATCCATCTCCTCAGCCAAACAGCTTCTCAAAGCATCCATGACAGTACGGCTTATCGTTTTGTTCTTTGAACGTTCCTTTATTCAACTGCTTCAAGCAAAAGGAGCAGACGAAATGCTCTGGATGGAACTTTCGGAACATGGCCGTGATGCATCGTCCTGTTAAAAAGAGATTTCCCACACAAACAGATCAAATAAATGGCAGCGATAACAAAAATACATTTATCTTCCTTGCACACTTGTCTATAAATTTTAACTGCACAGGGAATAACGAGATCATCAGAAAATAAAATTAGTTTTGTTGCCACTTCGAAAGGCAACCAACCTGAAATGGGTTTATGGCATCCAGCGCACAATGTTCCTCGCTTGGCATGATAATGAGTCTCACAATACGGTTGTCCCTCGTGATCAAAAAATGACCCTCCTTGGAATGGTTGGCGACAATCCTAAAAAACAAAAAAAAATACAGTTATGATTATTATAACTACTACATATTAACTATATACCTATATTAACCACATATTAAAACATTATCGGTAACTTGTAGCTACATTTTAAAATCGTCAACACGCACACTCTAAAAACTACATGCCTGACCTAAATAAATGGAAAATCGCTATAAAAAGTGTTCATCCTCATCATCGTATGCATTGATCTAATTCCCTTTTAGATTTTTGTTTTTTATCTCTATTCCCATCAAACACATTATTCCTCATCACTCATCATATTATATTTCATTTCATAATCCATTAACAAATTCCACCTATTGTTTGCACTACTGCTTCACTTGACAATTTTGCATTCACAAAGGCTCCATGTACAAAGCTAGCAGAGAAGTGTACAAAGAGGAAGAGATGCAACTCTAATTCTTTAATTTTCCTTGTAATCAGATAATTCCAACTAGCTGGCACATTTTCAACTTTGCGACTCAGCACCCCAACCACATAAAATTTCATACATGCAATTTTGCCAGTTTAAAAAAATATTCTTGGCCCATGCCTTGTTAAATTGCATAAAGGAATCATATCCGGATACATAGACTCACAAAAGTCAATCTGACATACATCATCATGCATATATGTACACAGTGGTGGAATATATACCAGTAGTACACGCATTTCTCCAAAAATACTTCTTAATCTTTCACTTTTAATAATATCATTGCGTTGCATATTGAATTACTTTACTACTTTTACAACGCCAGAGAGAATAGACAGATGAACAGTGAGAGTGAATGCGTGCAGTAGTATCATCTCCTCATCTTGCATTCATATGAACGTTACAGCCACGCACAGTCACCAACACCACCTACCACACCACCCCGATCGACCGGCTTTCTAAAGAAACGATGAAAGCTTTTAAATATAGAGAATTTTTTTTGCACAAGTTGTCGATAAGGTTAGTGCTGCACATCACCCAACCAACAAGAACCCATCGCATCGTACTAATCATTTATTTTCCCCTACAATTCCTGTCTTTGTCTTCCATTCAAAACACATTAACCGTCAGCGTAACTCAAAAAGAAGATTAGGTTTGGGAAAAGGCAAGTTGGGAAGTGATGTTGGTATTTGCTTGCGAGAATAGATTAGAGAGACAAATATATCAGAGATGTGGTTTCGCATCATTAATTGCTTGCTTAAACAGTAAAAGAGAATTTTCATGAGTTGTCTTTTATCTTTGCACAAAATTTGTGTTTAGCAAAAAAAATACTTCTTGTGTGCACATATCTCGTTCCGATTTAAAGGAATAGCAAATGCAAAACGTAAAAATGATGCAAAAGCCAGGGAAGTCAGATTGTAACGGTTATAAAAGAGATTGTTATTATGCCGTTGGTAATTTGTACAATGGTAGGAAACTAAGATAGACAAGCGATGAAAAATACGGTAAGCTTCTCTCTAGCTAGCTGCTTTTTAGTATCAAGAACTTTTGGCAAGTGTTAAAAGTGCATAGTGCTCATAATTTTTCATTACGCGTTCTAAACAAATGCAAACCTTCACACAACAACAACAAATATTTTTCTCTCTCTCCTTAAATTCATTTGTTACTGCGTGATCAACATTAAATGTCCAAAACAACGCTTGATTTCAGTTTGTCTTGAGGTCAAATGTCGTTTAGGGCTTGGTTTTCGTACATTTTTTACATTTGGATTGCTCGATTATTTGCTCAATTGTGAAAGTAAATTAATAGAGATATTATTTAAACAACTAAATGTAATATACAAACAGATATGATAATATCATGTACATAAATAGAGTATGCAAATCTATGGTCATGTGCGTAGTTATGAATGTATGATAATTAATAAAGCCAGTAAAATGCAAAGGTCCGTGAAAGAAACATGTACAATTCTAATAATAAAAAATAATGAGAAAAAGCAACCTCCCTACTCTTCCCGCATCTGACACTTTCATTCAACCGTGGAGTTGTTTTTGAAGTAGCTGACATCATAGTTATTACTTGAAAATGTTGATGACACGACACATTCAATTGAAATATTATGTAGTGAAGGGCGTGTAATCGCATATTATACTGGGGTATTGTAAGACCCCAAGGGAAAGTACTAAAGTACTGAAAACTTTTGCAGTGAAGTATTTTAAGGATGACCTGGTAATATTGAAATGCGGATCGCATTGACCCTGTTCCCACGCACATTTATCTACTTTTTAGCACTTTTGATATCTGTATTACATATTATTTTGAGATTCGTTTCACAGCTTTTTCCCCATTTGTTATTATACAATGATGATCTCATGCGTTTTTGTATCCATGCGAAAGTACAAGAATATCCATTCTATTACAATTGCAGCGCTAGCATATTGCAACCAACGAACAAGACAGTTGACTGTGAAGCGTGAACAAAAAGACTGTGTGATCTCTACTCATCATACCATTTAACTTTTTAGCACATTCCTCCTTCACATTCAATACAAATGCCATGAATTCCTCGTCTATCGGGTGAACTTGCTTACTTTGGCTATTGCCACAATGAAATGTGAAACAGGAATGTTAGGAAAAGGTATGCAGTAGGCATGCATATTAGTATATTATTACCCGAAAAATACATGCAGAATATTCTGTAATTAATCTACCAATTAATTAATTACTTGGTATATAATGTATATAACTCAAAGCTGCTAAAACTTTGTCAGAGGTGTGTGGTGGAAAGCACAAAAACATTCCAATTTACTCAAGCCAAGTGTTTAGTTTTGATGAATTTCTTGTACTAGAAATTAGCGTGATTTGATCAACATTTTTAAGAGACTGGTTGACAAGTAAATATGAAGTACGTGTAGACTTGTACGTTTCAATTTTGCTTGTTATTATTATTACTATGATTGCATAATAGCCAAATTCTGTTGGAGTCTGTTTTTTAAAACCAGTTTACAAGTAGTACTTACTGTTTTACAAGAAAAGCGTTACTTTTCTCTAATTCTGACAACAGTGTTTTCAGTCAAACAAAAATAGATTTGCAAAGAAAGAAATGATTATAGTGGCGAGAAGATGGAATATATATGTGCTAGTGGAAACATGTGTTCAGAAAATAGAACATTTTAACAGACCCTATTTGCCATGTAATGAATGATATATGACATGTGCGATGGTGGCAGTGTTTGTTCCTTACGGAAACAAGAGTTTAGCACATAGAGTCGTAGTACAGATTATAAACTGCACAACAAAAGTGTACGTATACCTTATACGACTATATATTAGCAAACTATAGATATGCTTTCACACAATTGTAATAATGTATACATAAAATGTCTGAAATGTTCTGTGGTAGTATGTGATGTAAATAGGGAGAGAATGTATAAGAGACAGTTAAAGTAAATTGTAAAAAAATATGAAGCTATTTTAAAAACTAAAATCAATGCGGAATATTTATCCAATAAAGTCGTACAAACTCTGTTGATGCACTGTGTTACGAACATGGGCAATGAGCGACATTACCGATAGCTGCACTTTTACTCTTATGAAAAATGTAACGTCTTAATTGCAACAATAATAAATAATTAGAAACTTGCCTTGGTCAGGCACAAGTTATAATAAAGTACAGAGTATCTTTTTTACGACATGGATAAATGTTTGCTTTTATAACCAATTTGTGGACGAGAAGATAACAGGAGGAGTATGATAGAGAACCTGTCCGTAAATTGCATTCATGTTAGCAACTATAACTAGTACAATGAATGCTTATGCTCATTGTCAATCAGTTTACAAGACGAGCACTAGAGTAAAAATCACGTACTCCGCGTTATATATTAAAAAACTGTTTACAGAGCCTGTCTCAATCTCAATATTCAGCATTATGTACATGCACACAAGTTGCCCGTCTATTGGAATAAGAAGTCTAAAGACACTCAGGATGACGTCTTTCCACGAGCACGTCTTACAACTTCGTAATATATATTTTTTTATTCTTTACTACCTACCAACCCACATTCAAAGCAGAAAAAATGAGCGACAGACTCGCCAAATGACATTGAACAGACGCCCCCACTATAATTTGAAGCAAGTGTTTTGTATACAACAACATCGCTAATTGAGACAGTAAAATAATGGTAACCTCATGGCATGGTAAACTGAACATCGCAAAAGAACATGTGGTCAGTGGTCGCGTCCAATTGCAAAAACTGCTGCTGGAGGCTTTTTATTGCTTTCACTTTAATTGAGAAGCCCATTTTTATGTGCATTAAAATGAGAGATTTGATCTTAATGAAATGACTGAAAACTGATTGTCTTTCAGTGATAATATGAGCATTATGCTTATATGCATTTTGTATGTAAGAATACAGGAAAGCAGGGAAAGTTAAGGAAATTGCGATACTTGCAGGCAGCGAAGATTGAATTTTAGTTAGTAAAAGATGCGTGCTGCTTTATGTGAAATTTTTTTCTTTAAAGGTATAGCAGAGAAGCATAATCTTCAAGTGCGGTAGCACTGAAGCATCATATTATTTTTCATCCAGTGGCCAAAATCGTGAGATTCCATTTTGGGGCATTGTAAGACATAATTTAAAACATCACGTTGACTTTCACACGATATCCGCCTCATCCTGTCAAAATGTCAGCATCTGCCGTCTGCATGAAGGGCAGAAATGTTTGTTGTTTCACGATGTAATTTTTGACACGTTTTTTGTACCGCACTAACTGTTTACTTCTGCATTTTTGAGTAATGGGATAAAGCAGACAAAGGCAGAGATGTCAAAAAGGTGTGTAGGATACAAAATGATGGATGATTTAACAGGAGGGAATGAATGCAGATAGATGATTTGGCAAGTTTCTCTCTTTTTTTTGTGATACCATTCTGACTACAAAGTAATGCATGAATACCTTGCAAATACAAAGTTGGTAGTTGGTGTTGTTTGATACAAATTTAATTGACTTGTGACATATATGGATATTTTATATATATGAATAATATGAATTGGCTTGATATGCATAACTTATAATCGTACAATTCTTATATTGTGTCCTAAGTTTAAATTTTAATTATTAACAATTTTATGTGTATACGTGTTTATATTATATACTTGTGTTTTTATGTTTGTGAACAAAAAAGAACGTGTTTTTATTGGTGTTGATTTAAATCCTTAGCATTAGAAAATACTGTCAATCCATCGTCTTCTAAAAATTAATGTTTTGAGAGACAGAGAGATAATATATAGAGCATATAGATTTTGTTGTTTTATTTATTATTATTAGATGGCAAAATTGATTGGATGACTATCTCTCCCTAGTTTTCTTCTGGCCCGTCATCCTCATCGTCTTCGTTAATTCCCAAACATTTGGGACACACGGGTTGTCCATCCACCGTATAAAAGGATGTCCCAGAGAATGAACATTTACAGTCCTTCAAATTTCCCCGTTTCATTAGAACTTTCTCTTTTTCAAATATATTTTATTCAACTAGCAAACAAAGGTGTTTGTTAATATTAATTCCCTTTGGAAATGTCAATCAGAGAAAACACAGCTTTCATCAGCTCATGCACGAAAAATGTACGGTTTACCGTATACATTTTTTTGTTATTAAACCCACTCAAGAGAGCAGGCTGTGTGTGTGTAGGAACAAAAGGGACAGTTAGAGGTCTAAAAGGAAATACTACTAACTTTCCTTTCTACTACACTTACGATTTGAATTGTTATTTAAATAATTAGTTGTGCCAATTAGTTACATTATAAAATCATGCAGTATTATTTGAGAACACTTGTGATGATGATAAGTTTTTGTGAGTGGTGGAATTTGTTATGGTTATTATTTTGTGTGATAAATGTAGCAACTTATCACATACAGTTTAAAACATTGCATCGCGCACCTGGCGATTTTTTTGCATTACAACGTAACAGGTTACTGATTATATTATATAGATGCCTATTTTATGCATGATTATGTTTACAAAAAATGACTATTAAATTAGGAGCGTTTAAAAAATAAAATGTATTATCCTTGATATGTACTTTTTCAAAATTTAGCAAAGATTTTATCATGTGAACATTAAACCATTTAATTTTCTTGTGCAAAGAGTGAAAGTAAAATTAGAGGCGTAAATGAATAAATAAAAGATGAAAAGCAGGTAAAATTGAATGTTCAATAATAATGTATTGTGGAATAAGTACATCCAAAATAGGCCCATTGCAGTATGCGCATCTTGGAGAGTAGAGCTTGTGGTAATCATCCTCGCAGTAGGGCTGTCCTTCCCGCTCGTAAAAGTTTTTCGACCCTAGTTCTTGGCGACAATGGGCACAGGTGAAATGCTCCGGATGCCAAGTTTTCCCAAGTGCGGTTACAACCTATTCACACAAGTGAAAGATATCCAATGTCACCATATTTTTTTTCTCAGCACATTGCTCACATATTTATTAACACTGTAATAAACTCGATTTTCACATGGTTCTCACACGACCAGGAAAAAGATAAATGATACTACATTTATTTTTTGACACGGTTGACTATGAAACACGTACTATACATATTATTATTTATTTCCCTCGCGAGGAGGTGTTATTTTTATTTATTTACAGTGACGCGACTTGAACCCACCTGTCCTACAATTGGCTTGTGACAAGCGGCACAAACACCTTTTTGTGTGGCACTAACTCCTTGCTTATCCATGCTTGCTTGGAGGTTTCCAAGCATAGAATCCAACTGATGAGCCTTCTTCGGCTGTTGTGTCTGCTGGCTCTCTTGCCGATCTTTTATCTAATGAACACACCAAACACAAGAAACTCTCCGTTAAATCTCATTTTCCTCTCTGGATTCCAATCCAGAAGCTCCCTTCACTTTTGTTAGAGGAGCAAGCACGCTGTGGTGGGCAATTATTAAAGCAAACTTTGGCATTAGTCTGGAATATTGGTGGTGATGGTAAGTATGCTTAATATAGTAGAAGCAGCTCTAAACTGATTACCAAAAAGAGGCAAAAACGCTAACTGACATTGTACAAAGTGCAGGCTCATATAAAATACTTAACAATATACAGCTATTATCATCCTACACATGCAATAATAATCAAGTATACGCAAGCCTTTCACATTTCCAAAGCAATCTTAAACATGTCATTCATTAGATTATTACTGCAACAACATTGCAAAAACAAAGCTGTCTGATCAAGTTAGTGGCAACTGTGGTTCAGTTAGATGGTCATATTATAGCAAGGGCAATAAAATTGATTAGTGATATAAAATAGAGATGCTAACGCGGAATTTGATTAGATTTTAGGGGGATTCTCCTTTTGCAGAGAATGCGATTCATGCATGAGCTCTCCACAAAATTACTGTGCACACACACATCCCTCATTTATCATTATCATCACTTGAGTCGCAAATGTCCGTATAGCAGTAATGATGACTAAAAGGTGTTAGAATATCCGGCAAGGAGAATGCATCAGTCAAGTCATTATTTATTTATGATTACAAGTTAGTGTTTGCTAACCAATCTGGAGGAGAGAGTATAGTGGAGGGAGAGAGATTCATTACTATTTACATACTAAAAACTCAGCCATGCAAGCAAAACTATGCGGCGCACGCGATGAGAGGAATAGAAAGCGGCGTCTTACACAAAACTTGTATATTTTCCTCCCGGAAATTTATTTCTACACAAGCAAAAAGACACATTAATAGTGCATATATCGCTGTTGTATACAACTTGCAAAAAAATATAAAAGTAACCCTGTATTAAGTTTAGACCAAATGATGACTACTACTACTGCTACGATGTCGCATTTTCACCAGGAAATCAATTGTATAACCTTGGAAACCAAAGTCGAAGGGAAAGGCGACTGCAATCACTACTAACCAGAGTTTGTGTGTTTTGCGCTATGTGTGATTTTATTATCTTGAGGAATCTGATGATGATAAGTTAGACCTTTCAGCAGCAGGGTTGGTTGTTGATTCATTACATTAGCAAATTGGAATAATGATTTCACCATGAGAAAACAGAGAGAACTAATTTAAGCTGCTCAAGGACAATTGAATATTACGTGCTTGTCTAACAAGTCAATATTGTGTGTTGACTGCATATGTATATAATAACGTAATCTTTGGCTTTGGCAAGTAATAATATTAACTGCAGAAAATAATAATAAATGTGGACCAGTAAGGTCAACCATGATTATCTGGCCGAGTGGTTGTGTTTTTTTTGTGAGAAAGGGAGAAAGTCGACGAGAATCACGAAAAGCACAGACACACATACATAATAATAATAATAATGCTAATAATAATAAAAAAAATTGTTATTATGTAGAGCTAGCAGTAGTGAGTCGACTAATATTGCTCCATTCTCACCCAAGCGAATCCCATTAAGCCAGTGTAATAAAAATGTCGCGCAGGGAGAAAAAAGAGAGAAGAAGATGAACAAAACAGACAAGAGAAAAGACGAAGAAGAAGTTGCACTTTTCGACTTGATGGTGATGAAGTGGATGTGCTACTGGTAGACTAACTAGTTTCGTTACGTTACAATTACAACAAGTGAGTTATATAGAATATTGTACAATTGTAAATTGTACTCTACTGGGGTTGGGCATTGCATTGCCAGAAGGAAACCTATACAGAATATTGATGTCAGTTGTTGATGTATGCGTTATGTCCTGTTTTGAACGCGGAATGGGAAAGGCGTGTGCTAAAATATCATGATCATCATCACCGTCGTCAACGGATTGAAGAAAGAGGAGTCTATGAAAGAGTTCTAAAAAACTGGCTGAC
Source organism: Coecobrya sp. COE2 (assembly GCA_027743765.1). Taxonomy (NCBI): domain Eukaryota; kingdom Metazoa; phylum Arthropoda; class Collembola; order Entomobryomorpha; family Entomobryidae; genus Coecobrya; species Coecobrya sp. COE2. The sequence goes on from JAHZMV010007225.1 coordinate 12,071, forward strand.
AGGAAGTATCAGGTCTTTGTCAGCAAGATCCCATTTCTTTGAATGTGCATGTGTTTCTCTTTCCCTAGAGCTCCTCTCGGTGACGTTTTTTTCTTGTTTGCTCTACTACTCCACTCCTATTACTACTACTACTGTAGTTAGTGGTGGCATTACCAAGAGTAGTAGAGTGATCTATTAAAGTAATGAAGTGATTCTGTAATTGAATGGAGAATGTGGAGACACACACTGCTCGCTTGGCTTATCACGTGACAACACCCAAAAAAAGATGCATCAGTATCTCCACTCCGCTGACCTTATTGACTATCCATTAATATTATTATCCATTTTGTGTGCGTCAACGACAAAATATTGCTGATCAACCGTCTTGATTCTTTGATTTTATACTATGGCTCGTGTATGATCATGGCTCTTTTGAGAAACGTAGATCTAACCCTTACTATCTCAAAATGATCCTATTTTCTCTAATATCATGTATATAATTTCCACGTGGAAATGGAAAAAAACCTGACGTATTGTTATTATTACTTCATAAGATTTAGTAGAGTATCACGACAGATTGGAAGCCAACACGCCATGTTTTACAGAAGCTGGTGGTTTATTATCAATGAAAGGGAAAGAAAAAAGGGCTGTTGTTGAGTTAATGTTGTATACGTTGCAAAATAAAATACATATTTAATCAAGCTCTCAGTCGGCACAAAAAAGCTATGTCCCATACTAAAAAATTTATACTTATGTACTACGTGTTTCCTTTTGTTTACGACGTTACAAAAACACTTTTGCACAAAAACATAAAGTAGTAAGAAAGGCAATTACTTTGCTGTTGGGTATGGCTACACGAAAGAAGCACTTTCTGTAATATTTGCAAAAATATAAAAAAATAGAGAAGCAAATGGATGTTCCTTTTGACTTAGTCAGTAAAATTATGATTAAAACAAAATGGCTCGTGAAATTTAGATTGCATGTTTTTCGCAAACACGGATTTTGTTGATTATAACTCTAGTAAATGTCAGGATTCAAAGATTTCCGAAACAAATCACTACTGCTGCCTTTGCTCAATTAATTCGCACAACCTTTCATAATAACCAAAATTAATGTTGACTGGAGAAAAAGGAAATCCGGGAAGTAGTCAAGGATAAATGAAAATTAAAGCAGAATGAGTCATTAATAGCAGCTCTATTGTTTAATTATCTTATTACTTCGCCGAAATGTCAATAACGGAGAACTGCAAAAAGCAACAGAAACGTCTGAAAACTGCCACTTAACTGTTATCGTGTAATAATAATTAGTTATTTAGCAGGGGTATTGGATTTGCTATAAAATCCAATGTAAAAACAGTACAATAAATTAGTAGCGTCAGCAAAATGTCAGGATTACACCTCGCAATTAGTGTATTCCTTATCTCCTGGCATTTTAGCTTGTAAAAAAATTGTACATGAAACGGCAACTATCGGTATTGAAATGCCAATATTGGCAATAATCGTTACTATTTATAAAAGCCCCGTGTTATGTTGCGTTGTAGGAGTTACAAAATACAAATTTAGTTTGTCTGCCTTGCAGGATATTAAATTTCATGTTTTTCGTGTCAAGCTCCAACTTGCAAGCTGGCTACGTAATATATACAGCTTGTCAAACAAATATATATTATCTCTCGCGGTAATTTTTCTGCTGCCTGGGTTTGATGTTTGTGGAACTAATGTCCTACTGTAATTTACAGTTTCCTGTGCTGCTACATAATTTTTTTTTTACAATTATTGAGACAAAAAGTTGGAAAGGTATACACACTTATATTATTATTTTGTATAGGACTAACGCGTTAGAGAAAAGATTTATAACTTATTTTGCACCATGGTTTATATAATATACTGTCTTAGAACTTGTATTACTTTCACCATCACCCCCACGCAAACCTTTCGCGTTTCCTTTTTTTTCTTACTTTACACACTTGAGATTAATCGAAATGAGATCAAAACATATCCACACTTTGCAGCCAAATGAGTAGTGGAAAAATACCGTCTTTCTGACTTTCCTTTTACAAAAAATATGCCAAACACTGAATTTAAGCGTGAAAGAAATTTTAAGCAAAATATAATAATAATCAGTGCACGACAAACATGTACAATTTCCTGATCCACTACATGTCTAATTTGCTTTAAACAAAAAAAAATAATACGACTTGGGGAACGGAAACCGTGGCTAATTCTATAAGAAAATGAGTTTGGAACATAACTCGCTAATCAATAATTGCGCTTGTCTTTCACTCCCTTCCTTCCTTAAGATTACCAACTTGGTAGAGAAAATATTACTTTTAACTGCTACACTTTTGCTCTCTGTATTTAAGTATTGGTGGAACGCAGCTGGCTTATTGAAAGATTAATTGACTGTCACGTTTCAATGGATCACAAATTTCAGGAATGTTTCATTCCGCTCAACAGTCAACGACAACATGACAACAGCAGCGTTGCGATAATTATTTACGTATTTTGTTCATTACTGTATAAAACAATGCATAATGTTTATACATACTTGCTTCCAACTATTTACCTATATCCACATTTTACTTTCTCTTTCTTCTCACTATAAAAATAAATATATCCGTTAACCGAATGAAACTGCTAAATTCTACTTTTTAAGGGATAACGTGTGTTTAATGTCGAAAAGATGGGAAAAGAAGCAAATAATATGAGTGTAGAGGTCACATATATCTCTGTTCACTCGCCAATATTGGGTTGACGGATATCAACAAGTGGCAGGTGGAATACAGTAAAAACTGTAACGTAACCTGTTTCACAACAACAGGGAAAGAAATATTGTTACGCAATATCTAGAGAAATGCGTTTTCTTCTTGATTCTCGGAAAGAAAGAGAATACTTGGTTTCGAAAAAAATTGTCACTTTTCTCTGAAGGTTGTGTTGTGACTGCATTTACAACTACGACACTCGTACCATATTCTCAAATCAAGTTGGCACAAATTAAAGGAAATTCCACAGTCTATGCTCCTTTCAATCAATTGGAAATAGTGAACGAGCTGAGAAGACATTTAAATAAATAATATTACTTATTTAATTAGTTCCTACTTCTCAAAACGACAACTTGCTACTATACAGAAGAATGCGAGGCTGTTAGATAGAGTAAGTAGAGAGGAGAGAGCAAAAAATAAGAAAACAAGATAAAAAAAAGTGGGAGAAAACAACAACGAGCGTGGTATAATAATAACTCTTCTGTTGACAGACAGACTCCGTTGTCCGTCAGTTTAGAGATTTTTTAAAAACTAAATACTTAAAGCTTATCAACTTGTATACCTAATTTGGGCGATGACGAAGGAACAGAAGGAGGCAGAAGATGAAAAAAAAATTTTTGAGAGAAAAAATATTATGATTACCTAATAGTAATAAAAAATGATAACTATAATAATGAATTTCTAATCAGGCAAGAGGTCGAGTCAGTCTGTGAACGGGAAGAAGAGTGAGACCAGACTAATGATCACTCCTTAAAATACAGTTTTTCATGCCCACAGTACTCCAACCCACACACACACATTCATAACACACATGCATATATAATATGAAGAAGAGAAAAAAACCAATAAGCCACATGGAAGTCATGGGACACAAAATGCAACATATAAAAAAACAAGATGCAAAACATTCTGCTACCCTTTTTTTCCTCTCTACATCGTCTCACATCTCAAAAAAATCTTTTTTTTTCCTCATCGTCTTTCTTGAATAAGCTTTACATACAAGTTTTCTCTGTGTTTGTGTGTGAGAGAGTGAATCCAATCCACTGATGAATACTATTTCACTCTCATATTACTGTCTCAGGCAAGGAATGGATGCAGAAGCAAGAAGAACATGATAGTGGGTTTTATCCAGTTACGAGGTTCAAAGTCCATTCTTGATGGTGAGCGATAATGGGTAAAGTCCTTACGCATAAAAGCTTGTTCTTCTCTTGAAAAGGGAAAATCTTAATAGGTATGCGTATCTGTTAGGCGAGCGAGAGAGCGAACAACCTTTTAACACAGATAGGTATGCTCGCTATTATCTTTTTTGGAAAACAATTTTTCTAGAGAAGAACAAGGTTTTAAGCGATAGGACTTTACTCATTATCGCTCACCATCAAGAGTGGACTTTGAACCTCGTAACTGGATAAAACCCACTATCATGATCTTCTTGCTTCTGCATCCATTCCTTGCC
>JAHZMV010007226.1:0-14974 GCA_027743765.1 Coecobrya sp. COE2
AAGGGCTCGTAAGAAAGCCAATGAGTTGGACTAAAAACGGGTCTCTCAGATTTACTAATTTTTAACATATACTAAAATTGTGGTATTTTTTATTTTTGAGTGCAAATCGAAAGTAAGGCTTCTGTTAGGATTTATTTCCCCACCATGGATGCATACTTTGATGATTCTCGTCAAACATTTTATATAATAAAGTGCAGATTTCAGGCTTTTTAGTGATGCACTCATTTCTGAAAAATGACCATTTCTATAGGCGCTACAATTTTTTTGTGTTCAAATTCTAAGAAAACTATCAAAGTTTGTCCATATTGGCATGCATATCTTCGGAACAGTTTACACGATTGACTAGCCGTTTTTTGCATCCACTAGAGCAGAAAAAGTTCTACATGGCTCAAGAACAAACTCACTCAAATTTGGTTACAGGTGCCTCGCACATAAACCTTTAAAAATCATATGGTCAAAAAAAGTCACTAAATGTTTTGTTTCGCAGGCACAACTTGGCCCAGAAAGACGAAAGCTGAGTTTCTGAAAGAAATTTTTTAGAGGAATTTTTCAAAAAAAGATTCATCGAGCTAGCTCTAAACGTTCAGGAGAAAATTCATTTTTACTGCTTCCAACCACCTCAAAAGTGCCATCCGCTGCCCCTCCCACAGGCAAAGGATCTGGAGGCTGAAACTTTGCATGTGTTACATTTTCAATGAGTATTGTCAGAAAATGTAATTGCACATGTATTTCAAGGGGGTGAGAATTTTGGGTGGTACGCTTGGAAAGAGTTACTCATAAATAATTTTTGAGTGCGGCACTACTAGTCCTACGAGCGAACAACGCATATAATAGTTTTTATCCGGTTCGATCCATTTCACCAGCTCACGATCAAAAAATCTATCTTGAACGAAAAGTAGAGTGTGTATGGGGGAAATGGATAAAAATGTCATTTTACGGTTTTCGCTTCACCTACTTTTTTTAGCTATCAATAATAGATTTGAATGTCAGACTAGGAACTCTACATAGTACACGCACCCACGTAGGATTCCGTCTTTGTCGCACACGCAACCGTATGCTTTTTGTATCATTTTTTTCTCCTACCACTATCATTCGTCTTGTATGGTATTGCTATGTACGTATGTGTTGCAAAAGCCTATTATGTTTTTATGATAAATTTTTGCCTATAGTAAAGTAAAATACACGACACCAACTACGGCCTCCAAATTTCTGTTTGAGTAATGGCAATGAGGATGATGATAATACTGGGTAGAGTGTGTATGCATAAATATATAGTTTCTTATACTAACTACATATCTGATAAGCAATGGCACGCAATGGTTTATATTCTTATATGTAATTTTCTGTAGTTGGTAGTAGATATGTAGAATGTTCCAAACATTATTACGAATTCAAGCTTATTGAAACGCAAGTAGTTCCTCCAGCAGAGAGAAAAAATGTACTAATGTGTCATTATTTATTTACGGAAAATCTAATACGTTCTCAATAGACAGCAGCAGCGGCATAGCCTAGATAGAAAAAAAGACTACTAGTGTAATAGAAAGCCTGTTTTTTATATTCCCTCCAATTTTGCTACAACGACAATCTACTGACTAGATGGAATTATTGAAGCTTTTTCTCCCCCTCTCTCTAGGCATTTTTCATGCATCAATAATATAGACTACTGTGTATTTATTGATTTTCTAAATAAAAAAATGCCGTTAACTTTCGCTAAATGTTAACTAAACTCAACTGTCTCCATCTGACTGACACCGGACACGACATATGGACAACGACCGTTTTTTATAATGGAAGGAAGATACTAGTATATTTAAGCTTTCTTTTTAAAATGGAGATAAAACTAGTCAGTTTGAAATATTTGAATAGACGAAAAGATTCGTAATAACGACTGTTTGACAACCTTACTGGTGAAACCTTACATAATTTATAGGTGAAAGTAACCCGAAGAAAGCTTTCATTTATTTTGTCACTTTCTCTCTAACTTGCCATTTTCTTCGCAGTTGTATTTTCATACTAACAAGTTTACCTATCAATTCTTACGTACATAACTACATTAATACACACATAACAAATATTTCCAGTAAATTATATGTGAAAGTCGTCATAATATTTTTGCCTTTGGGCTTATTTCTATATTATTTTTATCTCTATATTAAATTATAAGTACACAGATACATACAATACATAATTTTTTGCAGAGCTTTTGATGTGATACCATCTGATGTGCGGCGAAATGCCTCTCTTTCTTTGAATCTCTACTGCTGTCTTCTTTTCTCTTTCTTCCCATTTCTGTGACGCTCTATGTGCCTCTCTCTTTAACGTTGTGCCTTCTTCTTCTTCTTTCAACTACCCACCCACCCCGCGTGTTCTACATCTGTTCGTGTGTTTCCCGACTGACTTCTACTTCTTGGCCATCCGTTTTTTTGTCATTTTTACACACTTTTGCAACAACTACTTTACTTCTACAACCGCTCTACTACTCTGTGTTTTGATGATCATGATGATGATTTTCTACGTGAATGCCATGCTCGTTCGTTCGCACAAATCGATGCTCTCGACCTGTAGCTCCTTCCTCTGTACGGACAGGTGGTGTAGTTGGACCAGGGCCGCTAGGAATAAGAGATGCTATTCCAGGAACATCGCAACAGGCAGCAAGCCCACCGACAGCAAGGTCATTTTTAGGACGGCTTGGAATTCGTAAACCATCGCTGTTGTCTTTATCTTCTGCCACGTCCAATGTATCAGCTACTGTAGCAAGTCCTCACACTTATGAAAATAGGACATTTAGTCTAGGTATTTGCTAAATGCCAGTTTATTGTAATTTATCTTAGAAATTACAAACAAAATAAAGTACTAGTACATGGCCTCTTTCTTGTTATTCTAGATGACCTTCTCCGGCCTTCCAGAGGCATGCTCCGTAAGTATTTGCTGTTGATGATGATGATAACAAAAATTATAAGGCTATATAGGATCTACTTTTTCAAAATTACTCTATTTTTCAACATCTTTATTTTCCCAGTCATATTCATATCTCTCTTCATTCTTTACAAAAATAAACTTTCTCTATTTTAATTCACTTTGATGATATGATGAGCCTCACAAAAAAGTATCAGTTTTATAAATCCTTATATTATTATAATGTAGATGAATCGTGCAGAATTTAAGAGTTCGGGCCGCACTATTTTTCTCTTTGTGGAAATCGTCCTTTTAGAGATTAAAATTTTTTTAAGAAAGTTATAACAGAGTACACTCAGAAAGCGATATATGTGCTTGAGCATAAAAAATCTATTTAATTAATTACCTACCATCTTTCAATGAAAAGTTGTTAGCGTCTTATCAGTATTTATACATATAGCAGATAATACATCATAGATATCTTTTATTGAAAGGAGGGCTCTGACACATAAAATATTCAACCATATTTTGTTTGTCTTCATTTTTCCTATTAATAATAATAACTTGCAACTATTTTCAAGTCGCAAAATTAACAAAGCATCAGAAAACGATAATAATGAAAATTACCTAACTGAATTTCTCTAAATAACTCTTTTGTCATGAATCGAGTCACCTCTTCTACTGGGCCAGCGAAAGTCTCAAGTAGTTTCATCTAGAGCTTTTATATACATGCCAATGCCAAAGCAAGTCAAATGTAACTTAAACTTACAGTAACTTTTTAATGACGCTTTTGGCTGCATAATATCATTAATCTACATAGATATTCTATAACCACGACATTGCACTTAAAATGCTTGAAGAATAGAGGCTTTTAACTCCTTTTCGCATCAAACAACAACTTAGAACAACAAAGTAGTCTTCAAGAGTTTAGTTTAGTTTTTAATTTACTTGTTTTTGAATTAATAATAATATTGATCTAACTGACAACTTGATCAGGCACTCCAAGCCCCCATCGACGACGAAACTACTCCGTGCAGGTTCGACGGGATCCAGCCGAGAAACAGCAGATTCTTCAACAACTAGTATCGCCTGGCCCCAGCTCATCATTCGATGGAGAAAGCAAACCAACAACACCAAAACCGACATTAGCCGAGATAATTCAAATGAGTGAAAAGCGGCTCCGGCTAGCTTCTCAGAGTTCTATGCAGGAACCTCAACCGTCAACCTCAGCCGCTGCCGCAGCGCAAAATGCAGCTTGTAGTAATAACACCAGCATAGACTCCGTCACCTCACAACGTCACGGTGCAGACTCTGCAGAAACCAGCTTTACCACCTTGGTCCCTTCAGGATCCTCCATGCAGGTCACCAGCGCGGCACATGCAGCAGCCGTTAAGGCAGAAAAGAAGGTTACATTCGCCCACATGCTAGATAAACTGGCGGCTGGAGAAATGACCTCGTCTTCCTCCTGTTCCGATGTGAGTTGTGGGGAAGAGAGCAAAATTATTGTGACAGTGCCTCAAAAACCTTTAGGGAAGAAAGATAGAAAGAGCCGGTTTCGCCGTAGTAAATCGTACCGGAGTAGAACAAGCGAAGAGGACGGCGCTGAGATATCCAGCTCGGATACAACACCGGATCCAATGTTTCCACCCAGATTTCCCCTGCGGATTTGCATAAGTCCAACGAACACTAGTGGGCCCAACATTTGCACCACGGTGGCGTCTTCTTCATCTGCCACTGCCACCATCAGTTCTCCTGCACCACCCGCAGTGCCCACTAGCCTTAGTGCCAAGCCCGGGAAAATGACCAAGATTGCTAGTGCGGACTCATTGCTTTCTCTCTTTAGGCGATTTTCAGGATCCAGCTCTGCTCCACCGAGTCCCCAGTACTCGGAAAATGAGGAGTCCTCAGCAGGTAAGCATGCAAAAGAAAAACAAAGTATGTTGTTTTTGTTTACGAAATCTATTACGACTCTTACTACTCTACTGCGTACGACGCAAAATACACATGCTTATCGGCTGCATTATTTATGGTAAGATTGGCAGTTGGGAGGGAGGGATATCTTCAACCAACCAAAATTTTACTTCTGAAGAAAAGTGTGTGTAGACACACACACACATTACTTTTCTCTAAATGGATCTCTGTGTAGTTTGATGATAGGAAAAATAAATATAATCAGCAAATGTCAGCATGAATGCATGAATTCATTGACTGCGCAAACAAATCGGGTTGACGTGTATTTTCATGTCCTTATAAACCTTCACGGGAGACACAAATGTCACATATAATGCTCACATGCATAAAGCTTACTTGCTGTTCTAGTATAACGGAAGTAACTGATAACGCCTGTCAGGTTTGCGTAAAAAATGCAAAAACCTTTTTTCTCTTCACTTGAACCCTTTTACTGTTGCTGCTACTGCATTACTTCCAGAGTAAGTAAAAGACGTAAGTAAAGCAAGGAGAATGCACACAATAGCCGGGCTTTTTTCTCAATTCTCCTGCTCCAAAGAAAACTCCTCATGTGTAATATTAAAGAAGCTCTAGAAGCATAACCCACCAGTACAATATATAGACTCCCTACTTTCCCCCAGTGAGCTGGTGGAGTAGCAGAGAAAGAGGCAGCAAGATAAACAATGAAAAAGGGAGCAAGGTAAGTTCTAAGTAGTGAGGAGGATGGAACAGAGTATTGTATTGATTTTTATCTGTTGTTTCAGGTTTACTGAAAATCAGTAAAAGCTCCGTTTTTGACCTGCTGAGTAAAAACACTGACACTAATTGATGACAAAAACTGTACTCACACACCTGTGTTGTTTTTGCACGGTAGTTTTTGTCATCATTTAAAGCATGCTACATACCAAGCCAGTATATTGAACTTTTGTTATGTGCTCCTATTGTATATATTGGCTTCTTTCTGATTCCCTTTTGACTTTCTTTTTCAATGATGCAACATACGTAACAGTCAAGTGGTATGAGGTTATATGGGGTGTGGCAATCAGACTTTATGCTGGCTTCCCTTCTTCAAACTGTCAAGCTTGATGGATATTGAAAGCTAAATTGCTTTGTCATTTTTATCAAATTAAAAGAACGTAAACAAGAGTACGGTGGGGACTGTGAGGATAATAATTATATATTATTCCATTGTTTGCTTTGAATTGAAATCTGTTTGTAAACTTTATTATCTAATAAGCCCAATTTGCAATCAATAGAATTTCATGCCGAGAACGAACAACCACACAAGGGAAATGCCGCAGATATTATTATGCTAATTGTGATTTTATCAATAATTCTGCTTGCCATCACCACTCTATTTTCCTGACAAATTATTTTACGTATAGGGTGCTACTGATATGGTATTGCTTTGATCGTCATACTCCACTAATAATTATGAACATATCTATGTAAAATACAGAGGAAGCAATCATTCTAATTGAATTTGTTGCTCCCATGCGCATTGTTCTGTTTTCTTGTGCTACCTCTCTCCAGATTACATTACCCAACAAAACGGCACTGACTATTGATACGTAGCTGAGTGGGGAAACAAATGTGGATGAGATAATGGAACTTTATGTCCCTATTAAATATGCAGTTATACCGAACTAAAAGTATTAAAACTGAGGACTGTGAAGAATTTATGGGTTTAACAATATCATATCAGTATAAATGCTTTCTATATTATATTCCATCAAGAGAAAAAAACTGGAGGAGGGCTGCGGCTGAAAGTGCCAAAAATAGTATTTTCCGCAGTCTCGTGTTTCATTTGTATTCAGGTCATTTATTCTCAGATTCTCCTGCGGCATAAAATACATAGGCATATGCACAAGGTGGAGGTGTATCGTTTACCAATAAATATCTTTAGTTTTTTATAACCACTATGGCACATGAGGAGACAATATTGAAAATGATACCCAGCAGAGAAGAGCGAGAGAGTGTCTATTTGTTCCTAATGCTGAAATGCTGACGCATCACTTTACCACCTCACGCGTGTGTGTCTATTTTCTCTTTCTATCTAAGCACCTAAATGTGTCTGTTTTCAGTCGAGAGAAAGGTATTCGTATTAAAATTGCTGTACTAGTGGAGGTGGTGTTTCTGCTTCCAGTTGTGGCAAAAAAACGGAATGCTGGTGGAAACATGACATGAAAAGCTCTTACAAAAGAGTATCTATTACGGATTACATTAAAAGAAAAGAAAAATGGGCTGAATAGATGAATATAATGTAGCAGAACAACAGTTTTGTATTGAATATAGAAGATAATTTGAGTGGATGCATAATGTATGTATGTATTCTTCTGTTCTTAATCAAGACAGGTATAAAACGCAGTAGTAGTAGTAATGTAGAATTGGATGCTGTTTCTTATTGTTAATTGTGTTGGTGGGTGGGAATATATGTTCCATTTAATGTGTTTTTTTCTTTGTCCTATTGAAACAGGAGCAACGCCATTGTCTACTCCAAGTTCTCCAAGAAATTCTCAGCTACAGTTAAACTTTCGTCCTCCAGCCCTACTCATAACGAGTACAGAAACCTCTTCTAGCAGTGGCAACCTTAACAATCCCAATAATAATAATAACAACAATAACACAATAGAACTCCCAGTAATCGACCCATTCAGCCTTGGACCAGCACCTGGCCAGGGTTGGAATAGGACTTCTGGAGCGCCAACGATTACTCTGGAAGTTCCCATGCGGGACTATTGTCTATCGCCTATTCATGAAGTACCTACGCCATTACCAACACCATCCCACTCACCTGCCCATACACCCATGATGAGGAGACCGTCTCAAGATATGATTCCGAGGATAAAAGTGCAAAGTTCGGAGGACGACGACTCGATCAAACGGGACTCAACTCCAGAGAATAGAAACAGTAGTCCAAGGAAGCTTGAAATTCCGTTAATTTCCATTTCGATAGATGATGCAGATGCGGATAGTGGTGGTGGTAGCAATGCTGGAAATGAAAGCGGTGGCGATAATAACGATACTAATGTGGAAATGGCAATAAATGATCCCATTCTACCATGCAAAATGGATGAAATGGTGAAGGAAATGAAGTCCAGCGCTAAATTGAGCGAAGACACGAAGAGAAAAAACTTTCCTGGAGAGCCGGAAGTCATTCCCGACGTTTTGATCAATGTCCCACCTGATGCGTCTCTTGAGGGTAGACCAGAACAACAGGGTGGGGAGAATCGAGACAGTAGTGGTGGTATAGTACGCTCTTCCTCTTCTTATTCCGTTGATTCCACCAGACCAGGTCCAACAGTTTCACCAACCTCCTCAAATTCTTCTACAGGCATGACCAAGCCTCGACCCCCACCGCTTATTTTCGCCAACGAAATATTAACAAGCTGCAGTTCGAAAAATTCCAAGGAAGACAGTGGTTCCAATGGGAGTACGTCGAGTAACACGAGCGTGTCGAGTAGCGGTAGTAGTTGCAGTAATAGTAGTTGTAGTGGTTCCTCAAGCAGTTCCTCCAGTGGTACAAACTCGTCTTGTTCTAGTACAGGTAGTGCAGGAGGCGGTGCTGTGGGTTGTCCAACCGGAAGTGACAACAACATTAATAACAACAATAATAGTGAAAGCAAAGTGATGCCAAGTTCCATACCGCTTTTAAACATTGAGTTTGCTACTCCGGTGTCAGAAGCATTGCCAAAGTTTGTAACTTCCCCGGCGGCAGAAGAAGTTCCCCCAATTTCTGATAAGGCTCCAAAGCCCCCTACAATAGAAATTGTTTCTTGCTTGGCTATTCCACAATGGGAATACCCCCTGGCGCCACCTATGATTACCATTAACCAAAGTTCCGAGGCTGAATCCGATAGTGATACTACGGTCGCGAAATCAATGAGGCGACCAAATCTAAACTTTCTAAGTCCTTTCGCTTGTGATACTAATCGTGTACCGTCTGAATCCAATTTGAGTACGTCCGGCTATTCATCCATGGCAAGTCCGTGCGCTTCGAGATGTCCTTCCGTGAGTCCATTATGTTCTGGAGAAATGGACGATTATCCACATAACTGTCCCCACACGGCACATGGCAATTCCAATCAGTTACTGCTTCGTCGAGCTTCATTGACACCGAGCACACCCAAGAAAACCAGCCCAACGCCAAGGCGCAGTTCGCTAAACTCGGGAACTCCGCTCATGTCAACGTACACTTCCGGTGGTGGAGGATTGTTCGATAAGAGAAGTCTTAGCGAGGAGAAATATGAAGAGGATAAGAAAAGACTAGCAGAGGTGGATATAGAGACGGATTCTGCAGTCGAAATAGAAACTGATATGGAATGTCAGAACAATCCTGGCAGCGAGTTGACAGGTAGCAACATCACTTTGAGCCCACCTGAGGAGCATGAAATAGATCAGGATGAAAGTAATGGAGTTGATACAAAAACTACGACTCCGTTAGTTACACCCGCCACTCCCACCACTCCTCCATTTTCCCATCCACCCGTTCCCATATATCCCGAAGAGCTCAAGTACATCAACAACTTACTCCAAGTTCCCAAAAAGGGTTTTCCCAAGAGTCGCAGTTTGGATATAAACTCCACCATGATAAATGATCTACCCTATCTCGGTGTCGGTGGGATAATTTCCGCTGGAAACAGTGGGAACATTGAAGCAGTAGGCAATTCTTCAAGCAACATCAGCGGTACAAACTATGTCAGAAACCAACAACTGAAAGCATTAGGCCCGAGCCTAGACTCTAAGCTAAACTCCATGGAACAATTTTTAACAGGCCAAAGACTAAGAAATAGTAGCAGCAACGGTGCTGGTATCACAATAAGCTTGCCATTATCAGCCTTTCCCAATAAAACCGTTGTAGCAGTTCACAGCACTGGCAATCTGATAGAAATCCCGGAAGAAGCCAAGGACAGAAGACTTTCTCCAGTAAGTTCCCGTAGTGAAAGTCCTCTCAGCGAGTTGAGTGCGGTGGGAAGATACACAGCCTGCCCAGGTTCACCTGTAACGGATTCAGATGGCATGTATGACTACCCTAGTTCCGAAGTACCGTCAAATAATAATGAGTCTAGCTTGAGCATTCCCCGACTTGTTAGTTTGAATAAACTCAGCCCGCAACAACAGTTGCGACGATCGGGTCGTCGGAAAGATCGGAGATTGGGAAAAAATAAGCCGTCAACTTCAGCCATTAGTGTACCATCCAACGTTAACACACCTGCCTCCATCACCGCTTTACCACCACCTTTAATCCCCTCTCCGGTTGTGTATCGCTCCGTGTCTTCAACCCCGTCATCAACGGATACAGCATCCGCCTACAAACTTTCCTCTGGCGTACCGCCATCTGCTTCTGTCGTTAACGCTCCATCAAATATTTCAGAAACAGACTCAACTGCTGCTGCCACCTCCATTGCTGCCACTGGTGAAGAGAGACATTCTAATCAATTGCTATTTCCTCATATTGATCTACCTCCGAGTCTAGCTCGTGAGAGTCTTGTACCTGTTGTTGCGATTAATAAGCGGGCAAGCCCCAAAAGAAGAGTAAGAGCGCAACCTGCGTTGGACGTTTCGTCTAGCTCATCAGAAAGTTTAAGCTCTCGTTCAAGGTAACATATTTTCTTCTCATTTCTGCTTTCATTGTGACAGCCAAAACAAAATAAGTTTCTTTTCCCGTCTACTTTCATATTCCATTCTGCTTCTAAAGAAAAAATATAGTATAGGCATTATCGTTTTCCGCTTCCAGCTTTCATCCTACTTATTGTGCGTAGGTAGAGAAAGAAAATAATATGAAGAATAACATTTTATCATTTCCCCTGATTTTGAAAAATTGTTTTTATGTCGCTGCTGCGTTGTTATTAGCTTGCTGTATTTCTCCTGCTGTCTGTGTATGAAAACAGGATTTGCCATAATAAAATTTTCTCTTTTCTTTCCCTTTCTTTTGTAATAACAATATATAGGAGTCGCACCAGTGTAAGTTCCTTCCAACAAAGTTGCAGCAGTCCGAAAAGATCCTTGGAAGAAGTGGAAGCTTCATATGCCTTGAGTGACAGCGCAATTGTGAAACGAAACTCTATTTCTGATGTCGTCAGCAGTAGCATAGAAGTTGCAGCAACAACAACTTTGGAAGATGATTGTATTCCAGGCACAAGCAAAAAGGTACCATGTTGCAGTTTTGTTTTTCAAGTATGCATGATTTCATAAAACAAAAAGGGTAGCGAGAGAGTGAAAGAGAGAAAAGGGAAAGAAAACAAATTATTTCACCTTGTTTGTGTGAAGTATGTATGTATGCACATAGGCTTTTACCTTGAGCATACATATTTTAAGACTTTCTCTTCTTTAATACAGTCCTCTAGTCCTTGTAAAAATCTGTAGAATGACATGTTACACAGTTGTGTTGTTATCCAGTCAAATAACGTCGTCTTTTTTCATTTTGTTTTATATTAAAAAATTACTTACACTGCAATATGAAATTTTTCAGGTACGAGAAACATCACCAAAACCTGATGTCATTCAGCAGCAACCCACCGCATCGGCAAGCTTACTTAGCCCCCGGTCCCAAGGATCTACTGGTAGCCCGGCCAAGAGAAAAATTTCGAAATTACGAACTATCAGTCATCAAATCAGGTTGGCAGCAAAACAAGTTATGACATGTGTCCTCCAAATGAATGAGTGGAGATATAATTCTATTCATTTTTTTTTCTTTGAAAAGATTCCTACGTCGCCTGGAGTTGAGTCTTATCCGTAAAAAGGAGTGTTTGACATCTGTAAACAGACCAAAAGAAGTGCTTGCTGCTACCAGTCGACCTGACGGCTTCCTGACACGATCAGATTCATGGGATACTAGTAGAGAAGAGGATGCCAGTGACAGTACCGAGTCCACTTCGGATGAAATTGATGATGATCATGACCAGAGTGGCCAAGAAACGGAAGGACTCTTACAAAATGAAAAACCACTCATTCCTAGATCTTCGTCGTCACCAGGAACCTTGTGCTTCAAAGGACCATCCAGTCGCGCGAAACCTAAAGGCGGTAGTAGTAGCAAATTGCTTCCTATGGATTTACTAGACAATTGCTCGGCCGCTGAATTGTTAAACTCACACAAACGACGATTACGGAAGTATAAATAAATTTAAAAAAAGAAACAAATTAATCTTGTATTGTAATACCATTATTATAAACACCTGTTTGGTGAATTTGTAACTGAAATTGAAAAATGAACTACATAAATACTATTATTACAGTATTCTTAAATCTCATTCATCTGTGCACTTGTCGCCGTTTCTTAGTATGTATGATGATACCCAAGTGATATTAATCGTATGTTATTATTATTATTAAAATATGTTACCAAACTTGAGTAACTTTCCCTCTCAGTATTCAGTAAACACGATTACGAGTAAAAGATTTCTGCAGTGCAAAGTATTTTGTTAAGACGAGTTGGGAGAAAGTTGATTGTTTTCGCTTTATCTGTGACCCAAGTTATTAACGGTCAACAATGTTATATTTCCGCTTTACTTAAATATGCATTTACAATATGTCACAGTCCTACTACCTTTCTAAGCTGGCTTAGAATAAGGTCCTTAATGTGAGGAGTGAAATTTCAATTTCGGGAGTATGTAATTAATATAATACTGTTAGATGATTTCTATGCAATGGACGTTTTCAATTATTACGGTTTTCAAGAAATCCAATTGCTATTATTGTTAATAACATAAGATTATCCTAAAAGCGTATGCATCTTTTTATTAGAAGAGTTACATGCGCTAAAACGGGAGAAAACAAAACAAAAAACTATTTTGTACCACCGAAAGCACTTTCACTTTTTCCTAATTATTCTGGAAACGCATTTTAAAACAAATTACAAAGTTACATTGTGTATTTAATATTCAATTTACTTTTAAATATAAGTACATTTTAACTAATCAAACTTGTACACAAAAAGACCTATGTATGTATGTACTTAAATATGGAATTTAGCATAACTTTATGTAATTGTATCTTAAGTATATCCAAGATTACAAATAATTCTTATTGATGTAAATGTCAAGTAAATGAATGTACCGTAGTATTATGTTTTAGTATACTTTATTTTCTAAAAAATAAAACTGACAAATTGATCTATGTATGTACGTGTATTTCAGTTGATTGAAACTATTATACACGAAAGTGTACTGTTAAGAAATCTTGCCAGATTTTGGCCTAAATGGCCCCATTGACGATTCTATGTCAGTAGGCGCTGATGCAGCAGAGCCAAACCAACTAAACCATCCTTTTCCTGAGGTTTGAGGCGAGTGGAGATTTTTTTCCGATTTCTTTCGATTCTTCACAGTCTCGATTACATTTATTGTTTCTTCTGTACGTAAAGCGCGATTCTTTATCTGGTTAAATACAAAGTCGTCTTGCACCGCATTTAACAGCTTTGCATTATCTTCGATATCCTCCAAAAGAGCATTTTCTTCCCTGAGGATAGATTAAAATACAAACATGATTATGAATTTTTTTTAGGATTTTCACTATCCAATTGAAATGCTTACCCTGCATTATTATTATGCTCCCTATTGAAATCACGAGCTTGACGCAGATCATGTTTCCAAAATCGCTCAAATGCCTTCTTAGTCGTATAAGGTGCCACTTCTTTAATCTACAAATTACACAAAAAGTTATATTTAAATCTGCATTACTGATAATCGTACAATACAATTCAATTAGTTTAAACCTTCAGGACGACTAGGCCTGTCAGAAAAATTAAAATTATATTGAGCAGAGTGAGACATAGACTTATAGTTCCCATTATTCCGTATTCCCTCAGGGCATTCTGACAGTACAGTATGGTATGATCACGCCACGTGTCCGCGTCTATTGCCAAGCTTTCATCACAAGGAACGGTCAACGGATTGCGACCATTTACCGCTTCCTGAATTGCTATAACGAGCGCCATTCCATAAAAGATTCCCTGGAGCCCAGATCATATTTTAGTCCACTAGTTCATGTTACTTAAATTGACTTAGTTTCATACAAGCTCCTTACACAGTTAACGCAGGGCGGTAGTAAACTAGCAGAAATGGCGACGCCGACCAAAGAGCCAGAATTTCCAGCAAGAATCGATAAAGCAACGCCTGCCCCACTGGGTATGGCAATTCCAGCCCCAACGATAAGTGCTTTAAATTGGGAACGTGAAAACATTTCTGATGTTGGCCAACGAGGAACTTGATCCCAAGGTCCGTGGACAGGTGCGTATTCAATAAATATGCCAATAACAAAGCCGACCAACAAACAAATAAACAAGCCCCACAGCTCAGAAACTACTCCCGTTTTGATCAAGGATAAATCACGAATCATGGCTCCAAAAGTGAAAGCCATTATCGGCCCCATCAGTGGGGATACTAGCATACTGGCAATGAGGTTAACTGGACTGCTATCGAGCAAGCCGATGGAAGCTATAATTCTATACGTTAAAATATTTTGTAAAGAAATTTTTAATGTTTTTAACTCTTATTTGTTATCAAGTGTAACATTTCTGCTTACCCTGCCACTATAACCATTATAATGAAATCAAATGTAATCACTGCATCCGCTTTAACATTTTGGACGACCTGCGCTACCGTTAATCGTGCCTTGATTGATTGCACGAATTCATTCCATTTATTACCTCTAGCTTCTTCGATGGCTTCATTGACAATTTCACCACCTTCTTGAGTGAAAACCGATGTTGAGCAAACACTGCAGTTCAACAGATTAAATCATTTCGATCGAGTAGACGTCACGAATTTAATATTTTAATTTTTCAAGAATTACCACAATGTAGAATGATACTTCTTGCCTATCCCAACTTGATGAAGATGATTAATTATTTCATCCGCTCTTTCTGCTTTGACCGTGAAAGTTATAGTAGAAAAATTTTCGTCAATGGAATGCTCCCATCCAGCGTTTAGCAAGTCAAACTTGGTCAACGCATCCTCCACATGCTATTGTACAAAACAAATATAAATATTTTGCACAAAAAGTATCCTCATTGGCATAAAAAATCTGAAAAGTGACATGGAACACCTTCTCCAGAAAATGATTGTTAATCAGCTCCGTTAGCGCTGTGTCCTGAAACCGAACAGATCCATTGGATCCCCTTGAACTTCTGGAACCT
>JAHZMV010007227.1:0-12664 GCA_027743765.1 Coecobrya sp. COE2
GGCAAATGATGTCTTTGTAAAGTTGGATATCCGTTTGAATGAAAGTAGTCGTTGTGTAGGCGCATTTTCACGAACCCAACAAAAGGGACGTTTGGTTGACATTTGACACACAGGCCGATTACGTGCTTTGTACCAATCATTTGTTTTTTGCCTGCTAGCCTGACCTCTTGATCAGATTCTAAGTCAGTCTCGGAGCTGAACTCGTCTTCAGTTTGTGGTTCTGCTTTGATGGGACTAAAATGGAAAATGAAAAATTTATGAACAAAGTCAATCACATAATATGTACATATGTTCTGAACTATGCATATTGATTTTTTACTTACCCATTCAACTTGATGGATTTTGTTCGACTAGAAAATTTAATTACTTTGTCGATACTATCATTCCTTACTTTTTCCACAGAGTCGTTATCCTGGCTTTCGTCCTCAGAGCTGCTGGAGTTTTTACATTTTGATGTGTGTTCTGACAACCGGGCATTACTGGAAAATGTCGCTTTGCAAACTGGGCACTTGAAAATTTGCCGCAGGCTCCTTCTACCAAGTAACTGCGGAGATGGCATATCACATTCCGTTGGACTAGTGGGCGGATTATCATGATTGGGAAGATTTAAAGCAGAAACGCATTCCTCTATAGTTATATCATTTGGAAGATCATATTTTACATCGATTGCTTCATCTTGAGCATCATAATTGGTAATTCTGGAAGGTTCCAATGACACCTCTTGCCCATTTCGGTTTTTTCTTTCATTCCGCTCACTTTCTTCAGAGGAGGATTCCAAGCTTTCATTGTCATCAGAGAAGTTGTTGTCATCATCGGCAAATTCATGTCCTTCATCATCTTGTGGCACTATTTGTGGTTCATGGTTTTGTATTTCTGTCAGTTTAATATTTAATGAAACGGAATCTTTCAATTTTTGGGGTTGAGCAGGTTCAGGTTTGAGATGAAAAAGGAAAATTAATGATGTGAGGGATGTGATCCAAGCGAGAAAGTAATCATATTTTCTGCTAGAATTTAAATGAGCCACTTCTGCATTTGCGTCTTTAAATTGGTTTGCGGTTTCCAGGTGTGATTTTGTTGCCGTTGGAACAGTATTTATCTGTTTATTTGGGATATTCGGCGAGAAGTTTAGATGGATACGAGGAGTGGCTTTGGATTTGTACTTTTTACCTATACACCGATTTTCAAAACATTAATTATTATCATTATAATAAATTATTTAATATTATTTATAACATGCGACGCAAGAAATTGTAATTGACTTACATTTTTCCTTAAAATCCCGTCTAACTTGAAGCACTCTGCCAAAATTTGCATTCCCCAGCTTCTCGTCATTTTCCAAGCACCAGTCTCTGAAAGCTATAAATCTCGAAGGCACTCTGTCCGCCAATGTCATTCCACTTTGAACTTTCTCAATTTGCCAATTTAGCTGCAATTCTAAGCATTTAACTTCATGATACAAGTTACAATATCTCTCAACAATGACAAAACAATCAGTACAAGTTTTTAGCAAATCTTTATTCTCATTGTTGATACTTCTAGTCAAATTCAATTCTCTATTAAAAAGTTTCCAAAATCTTTCCAAGACTTTTTCCGGTTGGTTATTTTGTCCTTCTTTAACATTCTCTAAATTTGACTTTTCTGTAACTTTCTTGTAACAAAACACGCAAAATCCTATGCTCCTTGCAAACCTTCCTTCATCTGCTTTTCTACTATTTTCAGGATTCATTTTCAATCTATTTCGGTTGACCTATTCAATCATTGGATAACATTGAGCTGGGTAATTTATTGTAACCTCAGTAAAAATAATTCTTACGACAATGTATTGCTTCATTGTGTATGACATTGGATTATTTTTGTTATTATTGGTTTGTTTATTTTTGTGTGTGGTGTGCTGCATACACCCATCCAGCAGCTGACCATATTATCGTTGTCTGCTTGAGCACTAGATCCATGAATGCTTTATGTATATAGGTATGTATAATAATGCAATGCGAGCAAGTCTCAAGAGAAAAATCATTTCAGTTTTACGATTAAAAATAGAATAGAAACAATTAAAATTTTTGGAAATATTGATAGGCAAGAAACTGCATATTTTGTTGTCCTGCGTGATCCATATAATTTTAATATTCGGAATATTCCATTTTATTATTCAATCATCATAAATTTACAACTTAAAACAACTATGATTAAATAGAGAGAAAAATTACACTTGTATAATCCACAATCACTTGAATTACTTTCCTTTTCTTGAAGAAGCGGTATTAACCTTGTCATACTTTGTTTGTCATGAATGTTTCTTATGAATGTTTCTCATGTTTCTTATTATGAATGTTTCTTGTACCTGAATGAATGACTGTTTCTTATGTCATGTCATTTTACACATGAATTAGGTCGTCAATTATGTTCGTTTAATCCGACCTGAAGAAATGTCTTATTTAGAAGAAGAGAAATAGATTTCTCATATAACCATTCATCATAACAACATTTATTTACTGGTTAGCAGAAAACTCACCACGTGCTCATATACAAAATACTGGGGATTAGGTGATGCATCAAAAGTGTTACCGTTTTCAAAATGAATACGCGGAACTGGACAGGAATAAACAAATACTATCGTTATCATTTCTGGTCCTCGTTCTTGCTTTACTAAAGCCATTTTAGTCAAGAGTCATAAATAAATATCAAATGCTGCTGCTTATTTAAGTTTTGTTTTGTTTCAGTACTATTTTGTTTTTGTCTTGCGTCAATCAGCTGAGCTGTGAATTTTTCCTTGTCTGTTTGAGTGCATAATATATTACGAGACATTTACTTGTTGAGATATTGGTTTACTTGTTTCGGCTTGATGATGTTTGTCCAAACGAAACACAGCATATGAATTTTTTCCCCAAATACTAACTCGGTCGTCATGTTTTAAACCATATAATATGATGCTAATAATGACAACCAATTTCTAAGAACAATTACAATATTTTCTTTTATAGTTGAAATAATCCAATTCATAATGCAATATAAAATTTACTTTATTTTTTGCAACCAAGTAGGCATCGGTACCACCGGAGTATAAAAGCTTGGCTAGTTTCACGAAAAATTTTCAGTCTTACTATTAGAGAGAAACCTAAGTGGATCATTGAATACACTGTAATAATTAATTGTTTGTTGTATCTTCATGATACTGCCAGTGATGAATAATGCATAATGCTCCTAAATACTCCTAACGCTGCAAACACACTTAAATAATAACTCGTCCTCAAAAATTCGTGAAAAATACGTAAAATATTATTTTCTCAGAACTGTACAAAATTTACAGAATTTTTAAAAGTTTATTAAAAACCAAATATATATATATTATATTTTATAGTAATGCAAAACTATGATTAAATGACAAATTAAAGTAAATAATCTAATATGTAATAATATTCTTTTAGTATAAAAACTGCATTATGCTTAAGGTCATAATTAATAATATATAAATTTAAACATGAATTAAGTGATAAATTATTTTCGTTTTTGCCGATCTAAAGAAATGTCTGGTTTTACTTTCAGAGGAATAGACCAATCAAACAACCATTCATCTTAAAACAGTTTTATTTACTGACTAACAGAAAACTCTTCACTTGCTCAATTACAAAATCCTGGGGATTAAGTAATACGTTTGGATAAGGATTGTTGACGTTTTCAAAATGAATCGTCGGATTGTAACAAGAATTAGCAAATGCTGTCTTTGTAATTTCTTGGTCTCGTTGCTTGTTTCACTCACCTAAGCCATTTTAGTCACGAGTCTTAAATAAATATCATAAGCTGCTATGCGTTGGAATCAAATGCAGCTGCTAGTTTAAGTGTTTTTTGTCTGTGGGCACTCATACTCGTAAATGTCTTCATGTTTCAACATATTCCATTGTGACTTATTGAGAGCTTCCGAGAGCTAATGAAATATTTTATTTCCATAACTTAAAACAAAGCATTTAATCAGGTAACATCAGATTTATTTCTTACAACCAAATATGTAGGTATTGTCTTGAGATAAATGTATTTTCCTTAATTAACATTTTATAAACTTCTTGGTTGATTTAGCAATATATTATATTGCAGTTATAATAAAAGAACATTATATTTAATATATATACATACAACACAGACAATAGATTTCCAGATTAGTTACAGATAGTATTTTGAATCCATAATAAACAATCAAGTTATGTAAAACTAATGCCTGAAGTATTCAGCAACAGCTTTTGTTTTTACAGATATAATCAGCATAATTGTGTTTTTGGTCAATATAGGATTCCACTTTCGTACAACTTGTATCAATCGTCTCCAAACTTCAATGAAAAATGTGCAAAATGAAATTAACACACAAGCAAGATAAACGAAAAATACCACCCTGATATTTCCTCTCACCGACAAATCTGCATAGTTAGATGTTTCGTTACGGGCAAGATCAATTGTATCATTCCATGTCGACACTCTTAAAGACCACTGTTCCCAAATCTGCGTAAGTCCTGATTCTGCCACTGACAGAACTTTAATAGTAAATCCTGTGACAGGATACTCCACTTGATCAAAAACCCAGGTCACAAATGGATCTACCCAAAGTGTTTTTGCTCATTGTAACAGCTTTTAATCTGATTGTATTTTTCTCTTGCAAAAATGTCTTTTTTAGTTTTGTGTATAAAACATTTGCATGTTCATATGTGTCAATGTAAGCTATTGGTTTACATTCAGTCATAAGTTTCAACGTTTTGTTTATATTAGTGATATCAAATATATTACCTGATCCCCATTCATACAAATGTTTTTAACATGTCCCAATACTGTCGTCTCATTGTCAATTGATGGGAAATGACCATAAACCGTAGCTATTCGAGACGATTTGATGCTACGAATTACTACGTTAGCCCACTTTCCAAAACCTTCAAAGATGTCAATCGTGCTTTCAAGCATTTTATCGCCGAGTCTAAAATCTTCCAAGGCGAGATATGAAAAGTTGAATTTAACTATTTGCTCAAAGTATTCTAACTTTTGATGCACGATTGGTGCAGTCAAATCGGCAATATTGTCTCCCCTGTAAGCATTTGACAGAACAATACCCATCAGTATCCATGCCGCCGTAACCAGTTTATGTTTTTCCGTTGAAACGCCCTGCTCTAAAAGAACCAAGAATCCAAAAGTGATTGTTTCAAAACCTAATCCCTTTTCTGCTAGTTTAAATGCAAATGTTGTAACTGTCATAGAAATTACAAGGAATGCCCATATTTTGTAGTCAAATGCAGATACGTATCCCAAAAGTGACAAGCCATTTACTTCAAACACATCAGCACAAGTAACAAAATGATAACCACTACTGTCTACCGTAGTAAACTGAACATTTCTTATTGTGTCTTCAACAGAAAAAAATGGCAGATTGGAGTCAACTCCAGCGTTAGCTATGTTGCTTATATTTGGCTGGATCAACGAAAGAAACACAGACCTAATATCGAAAGATACTGCAGACAAATCTAGAAAGTATGGTGGCCGTAACCAATCGAATTGTATATCACCTGAACGATACAAAATGCTCCAGAAGATTTTAGTCTTCCTCAAATTCTCCACAAACTGTGCTTCAATCATTTTTATCGACATAACTAAATCGGGGTGGATCGGCCATATAATATATTTTTGCTCTTGTGATTTTGAATAATGCCGCGTGTAAGAGTCGGCAGGTAATTCAACATAGTCGCTAATATTTGTTCGATTGACAGGCCCGACGAAATACGCAGACTGATAATAAACATACCCACAGATAGTATCGAACGAACACTTTTGCACCATAAATGAAACTTGCTGAAATAATTTGATTGGAACAAAGGAATTTTGTGGTTTGGATAGAAGATCTACTGACCCTAGTATATTTTGGCCAACAGGAGCCAGAAATGTTTTCATTGTGCCAACACCAACAAAATATATGCTGGACATGCACACGCTCTGATGGAATTCAATGCCGTATTTGTTGTAAAGATAATTTGAAACCATCAATTGGCTATCATACATCAACCTTACCGTATTAGCAGCTATATATCTCAAATAGGAGAAAGATTCCTTTAGACTCCAAAGGTCACAGTCCGGCGGTGTAAGGTAAATCAATGCTTCACAAGATTGTGAATGAAATGGGGTGGCATCGAATGTAAAGCGGCGACCATGGTCCATCTTATACTCGCGTTGATTACAAAGTAAATAATTTTCCTTGTAAAAACCCTCCATGTACACGTATTCAGAGTAGATGAATGGAACATTCCCTGGCAAAACATGGTAGGCAAACACCTGTGAAAAATTATGCAAAAATGGATTGATAAATATACATAAATCTTTTTCATTGTGAAATATTGTAAAACATTTTGTTTTTACTACCGATCGTTCAGTGATTGCATTTGCAACATGAATGGTGCAGTTCTCGAACATATGAAGATAGGCTGTTAGATCTATATAAATTCGTCTCACACTGTAGGTTTCTACTTGATAAAAAATTGAAATCAAGGAAAACCAAAATGTCAACACACCGAAACTAGTTAGTAAAGTCATTTATCTATCTGCGGACGTTAACCCAACAAAGCAATAATAACTATACATATGTGAAGAATATCTGCTTAAGCTAAATCCAATTTACGTCTGGACTTACGTTTGAATATGATAATAGAATTCACAGTTAATTTTGCGAAATGCGTTGCAATGAGGGAGAGAAAGCTTTCAAATTAATAAACACGTTCTAATATTCTTACTAAAACAGTCGTCGTAAGGTTTAGATTATGTATTAACCACGAAGGTATTTTACATACATTTTTAACAGGTGTTAGAGTATTCAAAGAAAACGGTTCCATTTTCGGGGTTCAAAACTTATACCGTCCAACCGTCAGGTCGTACCTGTAGCCTATTCACACATCAATTAATATGCAGATATAAAACCTCTGCTTAATTTTTAATGTTTTTTTCCTGTAGGAATTGTACATCTGGTTTGTGTTGCCTTCATTCATATGTGTGGTAAGTTTGGTGTCATATTCACAATTGGCAAGGGGATAGTGAAAACAACAGAAAACTACATTTATCCAGAAAAATGGTTCCAATAAGCCATACAAAACAAATTGACGATGATGTCTCAAACTTTTACTTTTGTAACATTTTATTTGCAACACCCTACGTACACGTGCTGGATTAATCGATGCTTTACAGACTAATTCCATTATTATTGCGCAGCTAGTTATATGAAATCAGATTATGTAATAATGAAAGACGTAGATATGTTGAATTGACCGGCGCATTGGTGTCTTACGTAGTGTGAGTCTCATTAACCTACACAGTTCAAAGATTAAAATTGTTATTTATCCATATTAATTTTACAACAATTTAAAAATTCAAAATCTCGATTCATTTATATTTACAAAGGCTTCAGTATTATTAAACGTATTTCAAATGATTGTTGACATTGAACTGATTTTCAAATTCAGCAAAATAATGAACATAGACAAACAAGTAATTCAATTATGTACAAAAAGCGTTTCACTTGAATTTATTTCCTTTTCTTGAAGACGCTGTATAAAGCTTGTCATACTTTTTTGCAATATCTTGCAGTCCGTGTTTGTTATTTACATGAATTCTCAAATTATGACGATGAGCATATGCCACTCCACAAACTTGACAAACAAACGGTTTTTCCTTGGTATGTGTCCTCATGTGTTCGCTCAATTTTTGTGTTGAAAATATCTTTTTATTACACACAGAACACGAATATTTCCAGGTTTCTGGACCAGAGTGAAATTCCATGTGTGTATCTAACTTATCTTTTAGTTTGAACCACTTTCCACACTCTGCGCAAACATGTCGTGGTTTTGCGCGATGATCATAGCCCCTAAGATGAGACTTGAGTGCTGCTTTTGTCCAAAACTTTTTTGCACATTTTTCTACAGTACATTCAATCTGCACTCGCCCACCCAATTTATGTACATTTAGAATATGATATTCCAGATCTATCTCCTTCTCATAATTTTCATTGCACCCTGGCACGTCACAAGTAAAAACAAGATTTTCTAGTGTCAATCCATGAGCCCTTTTACGATGTTCTCTTAAATATCGTGTTCTATTAAATAGCTTTCCACAATCTGGACATTGACATCTTTCTGCCGCTGGCGTATTTTCGTGAATATGTAAGATGTGTTGTTGAAGTTGAAGAGATGTCAGAAAATATGCCTGGCATTCATCCTTATCGCAATTCTTAATTTCATTTCCATCGCTTTCTTGGTTTTGAGCTTTTAAATCGTGGTAGGTTGCATAATGCCTCAATATTTGGCCTCTGAAATCTCGAGACTTATGGTTATACATGTCCCAGTTATATACGTATTTGCAAATTGGACATCGTTTTTTATCTGTTTTCAATCCTAAATGTTTTTCTACATGGTGTATTATGTAAACGTGTCTCTTGTTTGTTACAAATGAGCATCTCACGCAAGAAAATGAATGGCCAGCCTTTCTTGGATTTTTTGCTTTGGTCCCAACACTGTGCACTGTCTCATGAATTGCTAATTCTGGTGCAAATATTTTTACAACGTCGCAATATTCACACTTAAAGTTCCCATGCAGTTTGGAGTGATTCAAGAGATCTTCTTCTGTCATAAATCCACCCTTGCAATTTTCGATGGAACAAAAATATTTTGCTTTCCTGTTATAAACAATATCGTCAACGGTTATACCGTTGCTTGAAATGACCAATTTTCCAATCTGATTGGTAGAGTTTGTATTTATCTTCAATCCTTTGGTATGACGACGGCAAATGTGAAGTCTGAGTTGACAAGCAAATTTTAAAATTTTGGGACAATGTGGACAAGCATATCGTTTAGGTGTATTTTTCCATTTATCCTTGGACTTCTGCTGCTCCTCAGTCCTCTCCAGATTAGCTATATTATCTTCAATTGAGTTTCCACAAGTTTGGTGAATCTTGTTCCAATGTGTGTGCAATTGATCTTCGGTGAGGAAGTAGGCGGAGCACTCCTCTGGATTATGGGAACAACGGAATGGTTTTGTGGGGTCATCCAGTCTTCTTAGGTCATGAAAATTTACGAAATGGATTAAAGGAACACGTTCCACGTTTTTGAAATTTTGTTTGCAAATTGGGCACGCGGCTTGAATAGGGGGTAGGTAAAGGTGAACTTGTAAATAGTGATTTGTAAAGTCTGTCTTGGTGAAAGTTGTTTGATTACATCGTCCGCATACGTATTTCTCGTCCTTTTTAAAATTAATATTTTCATTTTGCTGCTGGGCGACCGAGTGCTCCAACTCGTGGTCAATAAGATTTATTATGGAATTTAGCGTCAAATCACAAATGTTACAGGTGAGATTACTGTCGTTTTCGTGGTGTAATTTAGTGTGCATTTCCAGTTCAATTGGTATTGTAAATTCTTCAGTGCAATCAGACTCGGGACATGGATGATGTCTTGTGTCCGATGGAAAGTTTTCCAGTGTTAGATCATCAATACGAATATTTTTCAGGTTACGGCTTTGAAAGGATATGTATCCATTTGAGTGAAAGTAATCATTGTGAAATTTCAGCTTTAAGGGTTCATTACGCACAACGTATGCGTCGCACTTAGTGCAAGATAGTGATTCATTCCTCTTCACGGAGGATGATGAAATTGGTTTTGTTTCTGTATAAGTTTCGTCATCGTCAGATTCTTCATTGTCGGAACTTAGTTGGCTGTCGGATTCAGACTCAATCTTCCAATCACTGAAAGCCAACAAGAAGAAATACAAAAATCAGTTCTTATACAAACATATCCATATTTAAGGTAGTTTTTATACCAAAAATAATTGCTTACGTTTCGATTTCATTATCCGCTTTCACTGGCTTACTTGTAGAAGAAACATCATTTATTATTCTATTTGATTTCACAAGCCAGTCAGTACCCTCGTCCATGGCATCATCTTCATCCAAATGATTGTCCTGCTCGTCATCATTGTCACTAGAGGCTTTATAACATGAGGATTTGTGCTCTTCTAATCTCGTGGAACTGGAAAATGTTCCAAAACACGTTATGCACTTAAGTATTTTACGAAGACGTCTTCGGTCCGTCAATTCAAGCGTTTCCCGTTCACATTTTAATTTTGTTTCATTTAGAAGCTCATCACAATGTGGTGCTTCTGATGAGATACTTGGAATTTGTAGGTTTGTTGCTGCAGTCGTTTGATGGCTGTACATATTGCTTTCGCTGTTTTCATAGCCACCGTAAAGCCTATTATTTGATTGTACTTCATCCATAATTATGTCAGTGGTTAGCTCCACTTTTGCTTCGCATTCTTTTTCCGGGGAGAGGAAGTTTGTAGCATCAGATTGTTCCACGGTATCAGTATTCACGTCGTCTTCATTGAGGCTGCTATTTTCAGAATAAGAACACAAGCTCATTGCTTCAATGTCATTGCCATTACCATCACTTATGTCGTCATTTTTTTCTGACACGTTTTGAGTCAGAAACTCGTCAGTTTGAACTTTAACTGAGGACAATGTCTTGGTTGGATCATGATTGAGATTTTCATTTTCAGGACTGAGGTGAAAAAGAAAAATGAGTGCTGT
Source organism: Coecobrya sp. COE2 (assembly GCA_027743765.1). Lineage (NCBI taxonomy): Eukaryota > Metazoa > Arthropoda > Collembola > Entomobryomorpha > Entomobryidae > Coecobrya > Coecobrya sp. COE2. The sequence goes on from JAHZMV010007227.1 coordinate 10,589, forward strand.
CAATCATGAAATCCAACCCAAGAAGCAATTCTGATTCCATTCAGCATTGTAAACAGTTTCGACATTTTGGATTACAGACTGATTGGACACATCCATATCTGAATTGAATAGAACCGCATTATTTGTTTCTTCCTTGCCATTTAGTAGAATGCGAGGAAACTGTCTGGACCGGTACCGCTTACCTAAAAAATACAAATTATTTCTCAAGTATCCCGTTTTAAAGACCATCAATGCTGTTAACATAAAATGTGTTTATGCTGAAGGTCGTCAATAAATATTTTATTATTTGACTAACATTTTCTTTTTAAGTCACGCCTAAAGTTGATTATTGTTACCCTACCCGGGTCAATTTCATTCTTTTCCTTCTGCAGACACCAGTCCCTGAAAGTGTTAAATCTTGAAGGCACTCTATCCGCAAATTTCATCACGCTTTGAACTTTTTCAATTTGCCAATTTAGCTGTAAGTCCAAGCATTTAATTTGATGATACAGTTCACAATACTTTTGTGCAATGACAAAACAATCCGCACACAGTTTAAGTAACTCCTTATCAACATCTTTTATCTTGTTTGGCGGCAAACCTATTTGCCTATTAAAATTATTCAGGAATCTTTCCAATATATTTTCCATCACATTTTGTGTTACATGGGCACTTTGTATATCTTATGTCCCATTAGCATTTTTGTAACAAAACACACAATACATTTCCTTCGTTAAAAATCCATTTAGAGTTCCTTCCGGTCCATTTTCCGGAATCATTTTTTGGCTTTTTAAGTAGGTCCATAAACTTAATCACAACAACAACAGGTACCACCAAATTAATACCACAGTTAATTTACACGTTCAAATAAACATAGTTCTCTGGTTTACGTTCAGATCATCGGAAGATTTTTTGTTGATGTTTTTACCAAGCAGCTCAGCTGAGAAACTTTCTCTTGTCTGATGCAGCCCATGATGCAACACTAACAAACAAGCTAGCATTATGTAGTGAAGTGGTTTGCTTTTTTCTGGTTTCATGATTCACAGGTGCAAAGAAATTAGCAAATAGTTTACCGGCACTGTTTCGCAAATATTCACTGCTCATTAACGAAATGGAATGAACATAATTCTACAATGAACATGAAACGAATTCAATAATAATATGAATATATCCAATCAATACAAACATTCCACGAATTCTGCATAAACGTTCATTCAATTTGAATTGAGATAATCCCAAATTTCTTTCGTCTCATTTTCAAAACAAATTATATGTTGTTGTGAATTTCCAACCCGTTTCTGAGAACTATTACAATAGTTAATTTACATTGTTTAAACAATGACACGAATGACGCTGCATTAATTTTGATTTTTTTGCAACCAAGTAGGTATTTTTATCACAGGAGTATAAAAGCGTGGCTGGTTTCATGCAAATTTTTTAGTCTTAAGCAGAATCCTAAGCAGCCAAGTTGAATATTGTGAAATAACAAAGTGTCTATAGTATCGTCATGATACTGAAGTTGAGCTTTTAGAAGTGCATATTATTGCTTTAGTTCATTTTCAACGCTTATTTTTAAAGATATTCATAACAAAGTAAACATACTTATTTCATTATCATTAAACTGCAATATCGGGAAACAATAAGCAGGAAAACATTTCTTCAGAATTGCAAGGTTTCCACTAAAAATCATAATTACTAAGTTGCGTAATACTCCAGAATCGTTTAATACAATAATGTAAAACAAGTGCCAAAAAGGAATTAAATTTACTAATATAAAATATTTACATTAGTTAAATATAAAAACTGCATTTGTTTGACAACAAAATGCAATATGCTGTATTAGACATAAATAACGTTTTGGACGAGAAATGAAGATTACTTTATTTTCTTGCGTGATCCTAGTAATTTTAATATTAGGAATATTCCATTTTATTATTATTATGATTAATAACATGATATCATGGCACAAATGAGTAATGATATTTTTTATTTTCGTAGTTTGCTTTTAACTTTTAATGACCAATATGTATTTCAATATCATCACTAAATTATTAATACAAATAAAGTACTAATATTTACATAAATTCATTGCTACAG
>JAHZMV010007228.1:0-17317 GCA_027743765.1 Coecobrya sp. COE2
TTTCCATTCCTTTCTGACGCTTATAGGTTGACGCAGCGGAGTGAGTGTCGAGATACTTGTGAAGTCGTCGGAGGGTCTTTTTCGGGTTAGCGCGGCACCATTTTTCGACGGCTATAATTAAAAGATATATAGTCATAATATAATGTCTTTCTCGCAGACTTGTTAAATTAATTTTCATTCACAGTAACATACCCTTCAGCAAGAAACATGACTCATGGATTGTAACACCTTTGTTCGTCCACTTCACAAATACTCGATACAAAATGGCCAAATAGAACTGATTGACAATAAATATTGCGCTATTGGCTTTATTGCACATTCTGTAACATTATAAACGCACATCTTAGAAAATCCATTACTAGGAAAATTATACGTTTAATTTAAATTATTCAAAATTTACTGCTTTAATACCTGTTTAAAAGTCCATCACGGAAAGCGTCTAGTGCCATTTTTGTTACGTTAAGACTCAATACAGCCAAAGGAAACTCGTGAATGGGGTGTCGAGACAGCTTTAGTATTTCTGGAGCTAATGTTTCTTTGGTTTCAGCTGCAGATGATAGGTAAAGCATTTGAAGAGCTCCAAACATTCCAACACCTCTGAGATCACTGGCAGGATCCTGACCCTAAAACGCAATTTAAAGTTATCAATTAGTAGTTGTTTGAGAGTTACATATTATTATTATGCTTTGAATGAATGATCAAGCAAATGAAATTGGTATATAAAAGTTACCTGAAACCCGATTTCTTCCCAATGGGTGCCATATCGAGGGCAAGTTGGATTCTTTGTCATGAAGACGTAGATACTTTGTAGGATCCTTCTGTGGACACTGACGTCGTTATTCATCGGGCCTAAAATAATAGCATACGAAAATAGAATAAATCAACGATTTGACAACGGAATATAGTTGTTTGAATACAAGTACAGTATGAAACATTATTATGGTACAATCATAACTTACATGCAGCAATAGCGTAAATTAATTCCTGTTCAAACATCAAGGAAGGGTTCAAGGGGGGATTCCCAACGAGATCTCTGAAGCGACTCCCTAACTTTCTGGGAACTTGCGGTTTTATGTGCTCACTTCGAGTCTAAATGAAAAAAAGTATTATTAAACTAAATAGCCTTGGCACAGAGTTAAGTATTGCTACAATTTACTATAAATGTAAATTTCTTACCATCAAGTTTTGCATATCGTTGGTCATAAAATAAGACCATGACTCCGAAAAGTTTATAGGAATTGAGTTGCTGCACTCAAAATTAAGACTCTGCTTTAAATTCATTACGTCTGGGGTGGAACGCCACTCATTCTCTAGATCCTGAAATCCGCCCTCACCGAATCTGAAAACATGTGAACCAACATTATGAAAATATGTCTAATGTATTGTGAAGCTAATAAACGTCTAATAATGAGGCAAAATTAGTGAATCATATGCTTCCAATTAAATTTTCGCCATAATATAACTTACCCGTGGTGGTGAGACAATGAGTCCGTGGAGGTGGCTAATTTTTTATCCCTTGCGTGGATACAACTCAGATTGATTTCTTTTGAAGATTGCGTCTTGGAACTCTGTCTCTTCTTCATGTTTGATGAAACTGAACAACCTCAAAGAACTGACTGCTCGATCAATCTAAAAATAATAATTAAAAAAAGTTATTAAATACTTTTAAATAAACTATGTAATGAATAATGAGTTTTAACATCATTGTTTTGTATTTTCACATCTAATATCAACGTATAATTCAGATATCAATTGAGACATGTAAACAACACTGATTACGATTACTGATTATGAAACAACTTACTCTATTTCCTTTAACGATGATTTTCTTCTTCAATTAAAATGCCTAATTAACTACTTATTTAGAGAAAAACGAATTGTTTTAATGATGATTTACTTCTTCAATTAAAATGCCAAATTAACTATTTATAATTTAGAAAAAACTGTAGTTATTTTAACGATGATTTTCTCCTCCAATTAAAATGCCAAATTAACTACTTATTTAGAGAAAAACTATTTATTTTAACGATGATTTACTTCTTCAACTAAAATGCCTAATTAACTACTTATTTAGAGAAAAACGAATTGTTTTAAAGATGATTTACTTCTTCAATTAAAATGCCAAATTAACTACTTATAATTTAGAAAAACTGTAGTTATTTTAACGATGATTTTCTCCTTCAATTAAAGTCCAAATTAACTACTTATTTAGAGAAAAACTATTTGTTTTAACGATGATTTACTTCTTCAATTAAAAGGCCAAATTTACTGCTTATAATTTAGAGAAAAACTGCAGTTGTTTTAACGATAACTTTATCCTTCAATTTAAATGATAATTAACTACTCATAATTTAGAAAAAATCTAATTGTTTGGCTAACTCTTTAGATAATTGTGATATATCGTTAAAATACTCAAAAATTTATAGAAATAATATCAGTGCTTTGCAGTTATCTATTCACTCAGCAGTATACACAGCTGTGTAGTATTTTTGGGACCATTCAATTATTACGTTACTTATTTGGGGGAAAGGGGGTTCCAGGAAAACGTGACGTGCATGGTAAACTCTTGTAATGTTGAAGCAGCGTAGCAAGGGGATGGGGTGGGGGTAGGGGTCAAAATAATTTTTCTCGCGTAATGTTCTATTTGAATGGTCCGTTCATAGTCGGCTACGATTAGCGTCGCAGCGCTGCTGTATTCATGTGCGCCGCCGAGTGAGTGAACACATAAATGCAAATTACTGTAATTAAATATTGTAACGGACTCCAGTTTTCTAGATTTTTTACAACTGCTATGGTCACTTACAGCTTTAAAATGACTGTATTCAATCTCACTGGCTAATTTTTTAAAATGAAAATGAACTTTTAATTATGATTTCACTTCCAGGAATTCGTATACTTAACAGATCAAGCTTTAAAAAATCCAATTATAAAATGTTCAAGCCCTATTTAAGGTTCAAATGAATAAATAACACAATTGTCCGATGTTTGTTATTGGTACATGGCACATGGCCAGCAAAAATGGTAACAATGGAGATCAAACGCCACCCGTCGACACCTGCTCAAGACTAACGGTAGTCCGCATTTACCTACCATTTACGCTCAACTAAATAGCTTCTAAACACCTCTACCGACAATAAAACTGACATCAATGCTTATAATGACATATGTGACAGCCAAAGGCCAAATCTACTCAAAATATACATATATGCACAAGCCTGAATCTACCCAGGATATGAGCTAATTATCATCACAATAATCTTCTTTACTTCTAATAATCCCATCAATTTAACATTTCAAACAATTTATACACTTGTTTGAATTAAATTTTCAAAATACTACATTTCTAGGTACTCTTTTCTTTTCTTCAATTCCTTCTCATGCGCCATAAATCAAAACTATATATAAAAAGGGTAATAATGCGTAATTAAATGTTCTACTAGCTATTACCCACAAACATCCTTGTAAAGTTAATTCCTAATCAGAGAGAAATAAAGCACAACCTGGCACGCTTCCATTGACGCCGGTCACTCCCAAGAAGTGACTTCAAATCTTACATCCTGTTTGATTGTTGTACAACAAAATAATCATTCCATCATCTCGTTTATATGCATTTTTATTCCAAATCATGACTTTTGCCATATGTCTACATATAATAAAAACCGACGTAATCTTTCATTAAAGCAGGTGTGTGGCAATTATAACAACTATCGTCATCATGATCTATACCGTCATATAAACCGTAATTACAACCATATCGTATCACCTCAATCCTAACTAAAAAGTTACTAACAAACCCAACTAATTTTTTATATACAATATTCTCCTTACCCATATTTCAAAACATGCAGGTCTGGTGCCAATTTAACAAGAATTCCTTTCATTCACTCACACAATCGGTGCGATTCTCATGCAAAAATCCTTTTAAAGCTTATTAAAATTTCACAGTAATGATGATGACATGATCAGATGAAGAGGACAAGTAATACTAACGGAAAAACGAGTAAATTGTATTACACACTTGTTTGGCGTCAAATACGCTTGTGTGTATGTGTGTGCTTAATCTAGAATATAAATGTTATCTCATTTAGTGTTAATGGTGAGTAGTCTACAATTCTAATAAGGCTCACTGACTCTATGTGACTCATACACTTAGTTAGTTGACAGTACACACGTACAAAAGTATGTGCATATCTAATCATTAAAGAAGTTCTTTTTTTCTCTTTAAAAATGAACTTAATTATGAGGACATAACACAAACAAGACGTAATCAAGCGACGCGATAAGTAGATTTCCTCTTGTTTTTAAGATTGACTCTCTGCTTATATTATAGTTTTGTTACAATATATTTTATGCATTTTACTTAAGACTGTCTAAGTTCCTGATCGAGACTCATGATAAATCACTTGTATATTTTTTAGTTTAACAAACAATTGAAGCTAAATGAGCTTTAGTAAAACAACGTTACATGTCTTGTTGTTGGTTGACAAACGTTACAATGCCATATAAAAATAAATGTCTTTGATTTATTCAGTCAAAAAGTTGAAGTGACTCACCCCGAGACATAGTCAAAACCTGCATTGGTCTTCAAGCAAAAATTCACCGTTGAATCTTGTTATTTTGAATGCTCTTTAAATTTAGCCACAACTCCTTTCTCAATAATAATCAACGTACTTAATGCCAGTCTGTCTAGAATCACGACACTTGTCAGTGGTTTTTTTTGCATACATCTACTTTGTCGTTTGCGTGTCTAGATTAAAATTTTTTCTCGGTAATGTACAAAGTACTTACAATACAATGGCTCACGTAGTATATAATTGTCCGTCAAAAAATGCAATGGATTGATGCACAAAAAAGAACGCTTGCTTACTGCTTTATTGATAATTTACTATACAAAGGAAAATTTGTTCTTTTTTCCAACTAACTTTTTTTAACCAAAGTTATTATTTTACACAATATATGGGAAAGCATATAAAAAAGGAAATGAAGAGGATGCACTAAAAAGCGTAATTTTAAATTTTTTGATTATGTTTTTCTTGCAAAACAACTCTTAAGCTCAATGAACAAGTAATTGTTAGAATTTAGAAACGGCAATATCCAACATAAAACGCACTTTGTAAGTTAAGTGGATGCAATATAAAAAAGAGAAGAAAGGGAAACGTCAAACAAAGTTGACACTATGACATTTTTTTCTGTTATTAGTTAAATAATGTTACTATTATTATGACTAGTGGAAGAAGAAATATATGAGAATTATTTTCTAAACGTCATCGTCTCTAGAAAAATTATATTCATTATTCGACATGCACTTAACGACTGTTACCGATAAAGCCGTAAGGAACAGCATGAAGTATGATTACTTTACACGATACGATTCCTCTTCTTCGCTCTCTCGCTCGCTATTATCATCATCTTCAAAGAAAATATCCATCATAAAGAATATAAAACGCTGTCATAATATTATTCCTTTTTATACCCATACCTAGACAAACTAACTATTATTATGGTAATGAGAAAAGTTGTTTGCAGTTTTTCTGCAGAGGTCCCATAAAAGCTAAAAATGCATTACTTTTGTATGTAAATTAACCAATCATAAAGAAAGAGAGAGAGAAAAGAGATGCACTTTTTTGGCCCAACTTTATATATTTTGAGGCACTCTGACTGATTGAATTGTTTTTCGATCGCCCTCGTCCTTTATCCTCCCCATCTTTTGATCTAGCAGAGAGTGATGTAAAATGGCGAAATTTTAAATGATGAAACGGATAATCAGCAAAAAATGCTTGAAAAATTGAACATGTACATAACATTATTATTTCCCTATAAATAATATTATCCACACTTAAAATATATATTTCTGTATTTAACTGATAAAAACATATATCACACATCTAGATAATAAACGGCCTCCCCCTAACTAATGTAATGATAAATAATAATTATGTATATCCACCTTATCATCTAAAAAAATCTGCTAGATAAAAGGAGGTCTTGTCGAAAACGGTGAACACCTAAAAATCTTTTGTTGCATCAAAACTGCATCTCATTTGCACTTGTCTACTTTTTTTCCGTGTGAGCTGTCAAGCAACTGATTACACACACACTGCATCTTTGCAACTACACCCAATTCACAAATGAGATAAGAAATTCTTTAATGCAGATGCCATGTAACGATGTAAATCATGTTGTACAAATGCTAATGTCTCAATTTCTTTACATTCCCACGCATTTTTCAATCCTTGTTTATAGACAACTCTCTAACAACTCTATAATATGAAATTCCTCGAAAAATTTTGTGTACAAAAAAAGTATTTACACATAAAAAATGCAAGCCATAAAAATATATCAGACAAAAATTTGTGAGAAAATTGTCAGGTTAACAGAAAGTAAAGTAATAATAATGACTCTTGTAACAAATTCTTCACTGTATTTTTAACTTGTGTAAAAGGTGGTGAAGATTAAATAAGGAATTTGCCACTTTGTATACCAATTATACTAGCTACATGTATATATATCAGTTTACACAATCAAAAACCATTCGTGAATGAAATAAATATGTTATTTTTTGCAAGTACTTACCTTTCAGACATTCAAGCACCTATGTAGATCCTCTCCAAAAAAGGAAACTGACTCCCGAAAATGGTTCGCTGATTGCTGTTAGGAGCGTGACTCTGATTAAACGGTCCACAGGTTTGCAAAATGACGATGTTTATTCTTTTATGTTGCCAGAGAAAAATTCAACCACACTTAAACTTTTGTTCTCTTCTTTCTTTCTACTAAATAAGGCACCGGAAGCTTTAATCTTTAAACTTGTTTCACATTAATAATCAACAGGAATCGATGGAGATTTAGGTTTGCAAAGTGCACTTTGGAGAGTGTGAGCCTGCTCAATAATTAATGATTCAGTCCAGAGAGAGCCACTATGGTTGTTAGGCAAATTGTGTGTTATTTAGTCCTTGTGTTCCATTTTCTTCCAAACAGTTTTAACACATTAAATGGCAACTGGATTAATTATTCAAGTGGCCAAACTTTCCTTACACTTTCACTCTACCTCACTGTAACACTTGACAATTTAGGTTCTTACAAAACAATACTTGTCCAAAATAAAATAAAAGGGAAATATCAAGCCGGTGAAAGCATACACACATCACACCACACACACGTTACTTTACTGTTGTATGCCGTTGCAGATGACTGGAGAAACAAAAGAAATAAAAAAAGTAACTTTTACCGCAGCAGATGGAAATCAGATGGAGAAAATTTGCTTTTCACACCGGACAACAACCACTCGCACAAGTCTGCATTTCCTCTCTCTCGTTTCCCTCTCATTCATTTCCTTTTTGGTCGATCACCCTCAACTTAAAATATAGTAACAAATATCACACATCCGTCTGTCCTGCTTTTATATTCCCTCCACACCTGAGTGGAGTGTGTGGACGAGAAAACTCCCAACTTTCAAGGTTCCCAAAAAAAATGTTCTTATTCTCCATAAGCACTGGAGCGGAAACAAATATTTATCGCAACTAAATGTAACAAAGTAGCAAGAGATTCAATCAGTAGCAGTGGGATATATGACAACAATGAAATGTTATCTGGTAAAGTTTATGCAGGAATTTTTCTAAGAATAGATTGGCAGGCAGAAACAACTGCTGATCCACTGCTTAAAAAACACTGGCGTATGATATGTTTGCCTGAGTTGTTGTTATACAAGCAACGTGTCTTTTAGCAGTGCACATACAACGGGATTCATTGAGGAGGAGGTGGTGAGTGAGGTGAGGGAGTAGTAAATATCAAGTTGAATATGTTAGGCACATTGCCACACACTCTAGTACTGCTAAAAGGATAATATTGATCGATAAAAGTCCTCACATTCTGTTTTCTGTCTTGGTGCCAATAGTGGTGCCAAAAGACGCGAGAGAGAGAGAAAATATATGTGTCAATAATACCAAGTTTGTCTCTAGAGTATATATAGTCCTCTGCTTCTGCTATGCAGACGTATCCACCTTTTTCATCAGCACAAAAAAAATCTTTATCATTTCATATTATCATCAACCAACATCGTCTTGTTGGTCGTGGTAGTGGTGTCATGCTTAGTTGCCATTTGCATGTCACGTTATATAGACGACACACAGGACACACGAGTAGTAGAATGACGGTGAGGCGACGATGATCATTTACAGCCAAAAATTTTTGCTTGGGATGATAAGGAGGAGGTTAGACCACGAAAGAAATAGATCATACATATATTTTTTGGACTTCATTCGTCCACTTTACAAGTTTACACGTAAGTGAACAGAGTAAGAAGGGTTTATATATAAAAAAAATGTTATTTATGGCCTTAGTATTTTTGCTCCGTTATAGAGGAATAATAATCGTCAGAAAAAAATGTGTGCGTAAACACGGCAGAAATTTCAATATCAACAGGACATTGCGGCAATTTATTTGGCTATGTGGCATGATACACATTTATTTCCCTAATGAGATAGGTATGTAGTAGTTTTAGCCATGCTGCACTGCAAAAGATGGTTACAAAGTGATAGTTCAGTTTCGCTGAGCGTGAAATTGTGATACATAACTTGCATTTAATTATTTGTTTTTTTAATGTAAAACGACGATGTTGATGATTATTACGTAGGACGACGATGAGGATACCAAAAACTACTATGTAATAATAATAGTAATAATAATAATATTATGCTATTATTGCATTAAAAGTGTAACACACACTATCTCTCTTCTTGCTTTGTTTGTTTGTTAAAGTAAGTAGTACTTTCTTACTAATTAGATTGTAACGTGGTTAATAGACATTGCGTTGCAGAACATCAAACGCCAGCAGCATAATATTATATAGCATAAATAGAGAGAAGACTCTGCCAGTTAGTAAATATGGCTCACGTAACCAACCGATTAGTAATAATGAGTGTATACAAACACTACTAATGCGAAACTTCCTCCTTTAGTTTGTTTTCTTCATTAAAGCAGTTATGCAGTAGTAGTGGTAAGTGGTAGCCTCTCTAGTAGAAGAAGAGGTAGATGCTGCAACTGTTCACTTTGGAACGATTTTCATCATCCATGTCAGTTGTGTGATGTAGCGTGCATTCCGTAAATGGAATGCATCCTCTTCGTAAGGAAACGTTGCTGCTGGTTGCTTTGGCTCCTCTTTTTCTTCTTCCTTGCAATTTCCTTCCAAAAACCGTTTCATCCACAAATCATTTTTTTCATGAATGCGGGTGTATTAACTGCATATGTATATATTACAACATCCAAACACTTCCGTTTCTCCTACTTATTTTTTTATTATTGAGCAAAAAGTTTACTGTTTATTTTCCTCTGCAAAACTCCACGCACACCTTCTCAACTCTTCATCCAACGCTGCTATCAAATTACAAATCATTTGTCTATAAATAGTACATGGATCTCCATGTTTAGTCTAATTATTCCCATTACGACAACGGTCTTTTTTTATGATTTTCCTGCAGCAGCAGACCAATGATTTAGGAATCACACAAAAAGCTTATAGCTTCACACAACTCTAATTATTCACTCTTGCACACACACACACGGCTATAGGGAATATATTTTTAGGGCCCCTTAAGCTTGGTCAGTCAGTCAGTCGCACGACTCCTCAACACGGCGATGTGAACCCAACGAGTACACATAAGACATTGAACGGCATCCTCATCATCATCTCATGATAGCAGTCAGTAGCAAAGGAGTAATAGAAAACACTTACGTTAACACCAACAACCCTACCACCTTACCTTACTACCAATCTAGTCTATAACTACCTGAGGAAGGAAGAAAAAAAAACATCTTTTGGTGATGGTAAAGGTAAAAACATAGAAGCTGTTGTGTGCAAGTAGTTTTTCTGTGTGTGAAGTAGGAATAAAAATGTGTCTTGCTCTTGCCACTACTTTTGGCTAAGGAATGGTAATAATAATATGCTAACCTTATATTATGCATATGTATGTAAGTAAAGTTATAAAACAACGATCTTTTTTTCTCACACACACGCTTTTCTTATTCTTTCTTTCTTCTTCGTATTTTAAGTATATATGCCTATCATGGTAGTAAAATGACGCTGATATGCATTTGCCATCATGATGATCATTACCACCGCTCGCTTTCCTCTCGTTTTTTGACTGAAGGCAGTCCAACCAAACAGTCGAAAGACTGAAGCTTGTTCCCGATTCCTAATCCTAACCACGTTTTTCCTTTCATCTCATTCCAGAATTCATGACATCTCGATATTTTTTTTACTGCAACGACCATAATATAGTTAGTGAAGAAGAAGATGGTGTTTCTTTTGGCCGGATAGGTTGTTCACTCGCTCATATATTTATAATACCAGTATTCCTTTTTTTCTTCTCTCTGTCTTTTCTTTTCGTATACTAACATTTATTGTTGCTCTCGGCACTTATCCATCCAGCCTGTAGATATATAAATATACGTTATAACAGAAAGTTGAGTATCGACAAAAAAAGTTTTGGTTGGTTGGGGTTTTTATAATTCACGGGCTCGGCTGCTCTTGCTTCTGCCGGCCCTTCTAGTCATAAACAGCTTATTATGCTCGTTTTTCTTTGTTTTCTTGTCTTCTCGTAAGCAAGTGCTACAGAGTGGGATGCTACTGAGGGGAAAATGTGCTGGTACAACAATATTATATTACCTATGCATTTATGTATCTATGGCAGTATACTGAATAATCAGGGAATATGATGATAATACTGGTTAGTTGTATACTTTTTCTTGTCTGCTGAGGAATGCCTTGGAAAGAAAGATTCATTTTTGTGTGCAGAGCACCATAATATATATTTACACATACCTTGTATGCATCCATCCTCTCCTCACCTCTTTCCATTTTTTGTGTATATTCATTCTCCTTTTCATGGAGTTTCACTCACTACTTTATAATTCATAGGATGAGGTGATAATAATTTGTCGTAAGAAAAGAATTCCTCTCTGCAGCAGAGCTTCTTTGTAATATGATTAGTTTGGAGAAAGGGTTTATAATGCCATTATAATCATGGAATGTGTAATATTGAATAAAAGCAGGAAAGACAGGAATTTATTTTATGAGATGGATTACTGTTGTTTAATATAAAGAATAATAAATGAGGATGCTATAAAGTAGCATCCACTAAATGCCATTCAGAAACAGGTAAAGTAGGTGGACGACGAGTGAGAATGTGAGTACAAAAACCATTCGTTTAGGACACTGTATAAGTTTTATATGTAGAATGCGGCTCCTGAAGAAGCTATAGAGGAATTAGATGCTCTGTAGGAATTATCACTACCACCACCACAGCTTCCTTCCTCTTTTTCATATCTTTTGATGATGACCATACGCCTAGTTTAATTTGAAAATAAGCGAGATAGCAGATAAAGTACAATTAACCTAATCAAAAAAAATGATGAGAAACAAGAAAATCAAATTAAACCGGAAGAAGTATATCAGTGTGTTAGGAGACCACAATTATTGTTGTGCATTCAAAATTGCGATTTAGGTATATATTATTGGTGCAATCGCGACAACAAAAAGAACATAAAAAAATGCTAATACCGAAGGGGTTAATTCCTCCGCCTTCCTTTTCACTTTCAGTTATGCTTCTGATTGAATCAAACCAGTGTAGGTAATTCCTTTCTCTCCATTATGACACTCGTCGTGTCTTCCTCTTCAATTTTCGTCAAGGCAAATTAAATTCTTGCAATCAAGAAAATAAAAGAAAACAAGACAAAGAACTAGTTATTCAGATTTTTTCTTGTATCCACAATTTTGATTGCTTTTTGTGCCCTTCTCGTCATGTACAGTTAATAATAATAATAATAATAATAGCATGCTTGTCTTTGGCAAAAAAAAATGTTTGTCTATTTTACTTTTACTTATTGGCCTTGATGAACGGGAAGGAAGGAAAAGTTCAATAATTTTCATATCAAAAGAGGCTAATGCAGCATGCGCCTCAACAACACAACAAGGCGATTAAAATCTTTAAAAAACATACCTATATACACAAATGAAAATTTTCTTCATGGGAGTATCAAAAAGTGAGAATATTATAGGTATGATGATGGCCATGTTCATGATCATGAAAGATGAATTGAAGCCAAATAATTACCTACGCATGCATAATATATGCACTATTAGATAGACGATGCAGCACACCACACAGGTAATCATAAATCGACAGAGAAGACCTTGCAGCAGTTCTAGACTGGTAGATACGATAGGAGAGATGAGGACGCAGAATGAATTTTTGATGCACCAAACCAATGCAGCAACGATACAATAATCGTGAGTAGCAATAAGTCATATTGCATTAGAGATGATTGTTAAGCAAGAAACAAGAAAATGCATCACCAGACAAACAGAGCTAACAAACTGCAAACATATATCAACTCGGGGCCTGGGTTGGTTTTCTTGTCTTGGCCGCAGAAGAACAAAAGGAGACGTGCGTATTCAATAGGAGAAAAGAAACAATTTTTTTGGTTGGTGCACTGTGTGTGCACATTGAAATTGCATTGCGTATGTACATAATATTTACTACTATAACTCATTTTTATTTTCCTAGAGTAGGAACGAGAGTGATATGATATATGATTATTATGGAGGAAATCCTCCGTAGGCATTGTCAATTTATAACTATAACATCTTGTGCGCATCCGTCTATAGGTATATAATATTTAAAACAAGTAGAAATACATTTTACAAAACTGACAATCATAATGCAAGCAGAGAGGATAAAAACAATAAGCATTGTTTGTGTGTGCGGTTGGTTGTTGGTGTTAGTTGGGTTAATCATCGACCTGTTCAAGATAAATATGATCGTGCTACTACCATTTACTACCGTATTACTACAAAAAAATATCATTATCATCTTCAGTTATACGATGTGCATTATTCAACTAGCACAATGATAATATATTCATGTTTGCTCAGCAAAGTTGGCTGCAAAATTGCATGCGAGGAAAAAGAGTAAAGTTGCATTGCAACATGTCACTTTTTTATGTACGAGTACTCAAAAAACATCAATAAAAATAAATATCGATAAAAACAACACCACACCAGCCATTACTTTCGATCACATTGAAATCGAGGCTATTTACATTTTGACAATAAAACAGCAATCAAAGAGATATTTGCTTTTGAAATAAGCATAAAAAATATATGCGAACGTGTGTACTAAACTACTATACACACATACCTTGCCTAAGTAGTAGCATGTAATATACACTTATAATGATGCAGAGGAAATACTCAAATAAAAGGTGACTTTTAGCTGATTGGAGTTTCTTATCACTTATCTTTACTGAATTGAATTACATGTTTAAGAGAAAACACAAACTTGTGATTGATATATTTTAGTTGGCCTTTCGTGCACGCTGCACAAACTCTGTACTGTAAATACTGACAATGACAATAAGTTTGATTGCTGTTGGATATTATTAACCGTCTGTTTTTTGATGATAGAGGCCATTAAATTAAGATTCTTAAATGCATGTTTTCATATTGTTGTTGATGATGGTGCCAAAAGGGATACCTACCAACATAATAAAGGACGGGTGTAATAATAGGTGCAAGGTAAGCCAAGGTTTCTTTTTCCACTTCTGACAACAGAACAGCGGTATGCAGCCGCAAGAGAATTATCATATCATGATTACATTGATTTGCTGTCTCTGGGAAGTCGTCATGATCCTCAAACAATCATGCACAAGAGCAGCAGCGTCAGTAGTGGCAGTAGAAAATTATTCAAATACTTGCATCTTGTATCTAGCAGCATGCTATATCGTATAAATTATGGAGAGACGTTTATAATATCTATAAAATTATATTTTACCGCATCATCATGAAATTTTTTTTTATTTCTCTGTCAGAACAATAATATGGAATATGCAAAGAAATCATTGAAACGTGACGACAAGAAGCGTTATATGAAAATACCGGCTGTCGTCAGAAATGAAGGAGCAGGGAGAAGAAAAAAACGCGTTTGAGGAACCTCTACACAAATACATGAGACGGCGGAATGGACGCAAACAACAACGAATAGTTACAAGCCCATGCTAAAGCAGTTGGCACAAAACTGACGAAAAAAAATATGTGAGCGAAAGAAAGAAATGATAAAAAGAATAAAAGATGAGCCTCTCACTCACACTTTTTCTTCTTTTAAAAACACATGAATATAAAGAATTCTTCGCATGATCTTCATGATCATAATAATGGTTGCAGTGACTTGTAGTAAAAATATATATATATAAAAAAAGGCCAGAAAGGAGACCTCTCTCTCTCACAGCATCTCTAGTGGTTTTCTTGTCTTGTCAGACAGTCAGAGGGAGGATATCCACTTCCAAATGCAATCAGAAAACACATCTGTATGTGAAAATTCAAACCTTGTAAAACAACCATATTATTTACTAGTACCTCTACGTTTCTTGTAGTAGTAAGTCTGACTAAAAGAATAAAAAATCGTCCTCATCGAACATCATATGCTGCTGTTGTAAAAGATTTTTTTTTCTTTAGATGATCAGGATGATACACTCTGTGAGCTTTAGTTGTTCTTTTTGGCTCCTTTGTCTAGAATCATCCTCCCAGGAGATCTGGCAAGAAAAATTGAAGAAATGCAGTCTGATGGCCACGCCAGAAGTGAACAGCAGGCATCACCACCACCACCACCATTGCTATCTAACGAACTCTGAAAAGAATCTCTGAAGTGAAAATTTAAACATAGGAAAAGGTACAACAGAAGTTACGGAATGGATGGGCAACCGTATTTGTAATGACGACGGGCATGATGATGTATAATGCATGACATGGTTACTGCTCCGGGTGATTCTTCCAGTAACAAACAATGAAATATTTCGTGTAATGGGGTAGTAAGCTCTAGGATTTTATATATGTACATTACGAGGAGCAAACCAAACTACCAACTTTATTTCCATCCATGTTACAACCAACAGCACTAAAATCGGTTTTTATCTCTTGGTCAAGTCAGGTTAAAGGCAGAAAGGCGAGCTTTCTTGGGAAGGCACCTATAAGAATCTTAGGCTAAGATCAAGAATCCAGAAGCGATTCAGGTCTTTTGTACATACGCTTGTCGTATGTGCTTGTAGTAACCTGTTTTGTTCAACTAGATGCTGTTTAGAGGGATCATTTTTTTCTCTCCGAGTCCCGAGACCACTGTTCCCCTTCTTCCTTTATAATCACTTGTTTTGCATCTTTAATGTAATTATTGGTAGTGTGGTGGTAGTATTATGTGTCCTTTCTACTTTATATTTTCCTCATATCGACTGACTAGATTTTTCAGTATTCTCATTCATACATAATGACAATGACAACAAGGAGTACCGCTTCAATGGAATTTCTACACGTATACATGTGGGTATACAATGAGATTGCACTGCCCACTTGCGTTATGTCGCCATTAAAAAATAAAAAATTCACAGCTTTGCTGTTGACCGACAATAGGGAACACGGTCGTTCCGTCCTCACGTCATCGACGGTGAATGGAGTGTTAAGGGGGACTGTCTAATGCTTGGGTAAAATTGTAAGATACTGCAACGATGCCATGTAACGAACAAAGAGAAGAGTACTCCTTCTCGTAAATGTGTTAGAAGATGAATATGGGAAAAACCAAGATTGAGTGTGAGAAGATGAATTTAGCAAATTTTAAGACGGCTGGACAAAATGTTAATTATTCATCGGCATGATATGTATGTATATACATAGGTCAAAATAAGTAGACATTCTTAATTTCTAGCAATATAATGCTAATTACTTTTCGTTAATTACAACAAGAAACAGAAGTATATACACCTTTTGCAATGTATATACCATGAATGCGAATACTATAACATATTTGACAAAATTGCTGATTCGTACATACATACACCTAACCAAAGAATCACAAAAGATTCAAATTTTCGTCTTGATTATTCTCATGCATATTACAACTTTTTCCCGTTGTTTGCACTTTATGCTGCAGATTTTATAAATTAAAAAATAGGTGTTGCTGGCACAGTTTCAAGTGAAAATTACTTTTGAGTCATTGCTCGCTGTTTCTTGCCACTTATAGGTTTGCACCGATGAAGGAAAAAAAAGTTGAAGAATTTTAAATACTTTAAGCAAAAAAAATATAGTAAAAAGCTAAAAAAAAGTATACTGCCGGCATCTCTCGTGAGAATGGCTTGATCCCTTCATGAATTATTATTAACACTTTTAAAGGCATTCCCAAAATAAACACAGGTTATATTATGCCACCTCTTCTGCCCATACGTATTTCTGAGAGCAATCCAAAAATGGTAGTTTTAGCTCAGTGAAATCTTAAAAACTCTTATTTTTCTCAAGGGAGACAAGTTTTTCTCTAATAATTTTTAAAACGGTGTTGCCTCTCCAAACCAAAAAGAAAATCACTGTCTGCTGCTGCTGCACACACATTTTAACACCTCATCGTTTACTTATTTTATTTAACATTCCATAAAAATACCATCCACGAAAAGATTTTCTTTTTATAGTTACATCTACTATCCCGCACCTTATACATACATGCAGCATACCAAAATCCAATCCCAAATTAAACATTCACGATCATGATGACGTGGGGGAAAGGCAGAGATGATGAGACCCATTAAAGTCCAATATACAGATAGACTAAAAACAATCAAAGAGCCTTCTCTCCTACAGTCAATCCGGGTTTCATTTATTTATTCATTTCCTTCTGAGCAAGTTAGCATCCGCTTCAGGCAAGGTACTTTTTTTTACTAAACCTATCTATGTGAATCTCTTCTCACACAAAAAAATGCCCTATGAAACCCAGTATCCGTATTTACTTTTGCCGTTGGTAAATACCAAAAGGGAGTTCTTAACAAATTTCTTGCCAGAGGGTACAACTGGTGCCGGACAGTACACTCAGAAAGGCATGCTTTTTTCCTTTCTTAGCGTCCTTCTCATCATCTTACGAAACTAACATGATTCGGTGAACAGCGTTGTTAGCGACGTACAAGGAATAACAAAGACGAGAAATCTTAGGGAGGAAATGCAGTAGAGTGTAAAAAAATGTTCTTTCAAAAATGCTTCCCTGATCAAGGGTTCGATGAAAGGAACATCCTTACATCTTGGTACAGTGTTTCCATGCATCATTTTATATGTAGTCATGTTCATCTCTAAGAAAAAAAAGGAACCACTTCCATCAGACTCCATGAATTCTTACTTCCACTTCCCTTATATAAATGTGTAAGTAAGATTGCTTGGGCTTGTTATACAGTCACTTACAACCAGGCAGTTAAAGGGCATACGAAAATGTAGAATGAAATTGTAGGATGTATGTATGTAAGT
>JAHZMV010007229.1:0-10860 GCA_027743765.1 Coecobrya sp. COE2
ATGTTTGCCTTATAAATAAAACGCAGTTCACCAAACAAAAACGTAGTAAACTTGTAACTAACTATATAAAGCAAATTCTTCAAACCATTCCAGTACTGTACTCAGAGATCTATCATAAAAGTCTTGGAAAATTGCTGCAATTTATAAGTTTTCGTCTGTATTTACTCAGTTTAAATTATAATTATTTCGAAACAATGGTTTCTATTCCACTTCTTTGGACATTTTTTGGAGTTGCAGCGCTGGCAAATCATTTGCTAAAAAGACACAAGGACAATACTGTGTATTCTCTAGGTTAGTTAAATTAGTTTATTAAATTTTTGGACTATTGATCATGCTATATAATTTGAAATTTGAATTCATTCTTTTCATTACAGTACCACCAACTACATACCAAATGATGTCAACATGGTTAAAATGGACCGGAATGTGTTTCAAACATTTATACTGTGTACTAAACGATTTCGGCAAATGTACACATACACGCTAAAAGTTAGGAAATAATTTATACTTTTTTGACTGTACATGTTATTACTCTATAACTCGAGAAATTGAAACATTTTTACGAACATTAAATTTCCACGTTGTTTCGGTACAAATTGTGAATTAAGAGTAAGCATTTTAGCATGAAACTACAACATTTGTTGTATAAGCACGTGTCATTTATTGAAAACTCAGGTGCACGCAATTGAAGGTCAGTCAGTCGTCAGTACACCGGATTAAAAAAAAATCTGTCATTCTTTAAAAGTATTTGGCTTTGTAATTTATTGACAAAATGTGTTTAGCAGCCTTTGTAGATTGATTCACATGATGTGAATCACATCATCTATCAATTTACTACATAAGTAAATCTAGTTCACACTGGTTTCAAAGGGTACAAAAGAGTCGTCTGTTTGTCCATTTTTTGCGGTGGGAAATGGGAAACCGTAGACCGTTTGTCGTATCAAACCGTTGGTCACGTTTGTATTTGGGATGTCACATGATAAGCATAGTACAATCAAATAATTAGTGTCTTGAACATGAAACGTTGGTGGTGAAATAAAAATACACTTTTTGTACGCTTTCCTATCATATTAAAATCATTACCATTTTTAATTAACAACCAGCATCTCATTCTTATCAAAGACATAAAAATAATTGAATTTTAAACAAACGTGAAATAAGACAACAATTGGTGTAAAAAAGTTAAATGCTAAACTTTGGGTTGATGAATCCCAGCTTGTTTTGCCAGCACTGGATCCATCTTCTCGATATCGATCTTTCCTCCCTTCCCCAACCCCATTTTATTTCTAAAATATAATTAAATAATACTTATAGACACTCCAGCACAAAAATGACAATGTATATGATAAGCATAGTGAAGATAATTAAAGTTACCTTATTACAATTACCCCTAATTCCCATCAAAAAGTTATCCGGTTTTAGGTCCCGATGAATGAAATTTTTCGTATGGAAGTACTCCACACGTCCAATCATTTGATCAGCGAGCATCAACACCGTCTTCATAGAAAAGCGTCTCATACAAAAGTTGAAAAGGTCCTCCAACGACGGCCCCAGTAAATCCAAAACGAGGACGTTATGATCCCTTTCCTGGCCGTACCACCACAAACGGGGGATGCCCACCCCACCTTGAAGAATCTTGTACAACTTCCCTTCATACTCCAACTGTGGATGCCTTGCTTCAACATTCTCCAATTTAATTGCAACTTCTTCACCGTTGGAAATATTGATTCCCAAGTAAATGTCGCCGAAAGAACCACATCCGATTTTCCGAACTAATCGAAACTTCCCACCACCGACGATAAGCTCAGGTTGTCTCCGGGGGACGGGAATTCCATCATCATGAGACTCTGCCATTTTCCTCCAAAAACAATAACAATCTCTGGTCGCCTCAAACTGCCCACCTGAAAAATATTACAAAAACAAAAAAATCATATCAAAACATAACCACAATTAAAAATAAAGTTAATAACTTTAAAACAAACCTGTCATTTTCTTTTTTCTTACCTTTTCTTTAGCAAGTAAACCGACAACGTACTCAACTTGTTCAGTTAACTAATTATAAATAAAAAATCAAAGCAATTAGCATACTTTTCAACCTCGCTTGTTTGTCAACAAAAACATTCCAACTTTTGCACTCATTTTCACTGTCGGCGTCGGCTGAAATTATCCAGGCGCAAAAATGTGTGGGGGGTCGTTGACCGTCGTCGTCTTTCCACCAGTGGTGGACCACCACCCACATTGTTATGGTTGCTCTCGCAGTCTCGCAGTGCCCCCATTTAATTTTCTAGTGCAGGAATTAATTATTCCTCTCCTTTTAACCATACCTATATTTATCTTGAGAAGGTCTACCTACCCCAGAGATAATGCTTCCCAAGTCTTGTCAGCAGCCTGAATCCCCCAGGAGGAAGGCTAATCCATTGTCCAGGCTTGTTTTTGCGTTAGTTCGTTTTTAATTATAATTAGTTAAGTTATACCCATACCTATCGTACTGAAAATAATAATAATTTAATAATTTATTTTCTAGCTGGCTTGTTCCACTGTTGGTGAAAGGCTTCCAAAAAGATTTGGGGCATGATGAGATCTACCGTGTACTCCCGGAGGATGAGACGAAACGTCTTGCGGACAGAATGGAGGCGGCGTGGTTTGCGGAAGTGGTCAAATCAGAAAAGAAGAATGGGTCGAGAAATGACGGTGGAGGAGACAACGAAAATGGAGGGATGGGAGGAAAGGGAAAACCCAGCTTGTTGAAGGTGCTGATTAAAGTGTTCGGTCCGAGAATGGCGTTTTATGGAATCTTCGAATTTACGGAGGAAGCTGTTATAAAGTAATACTTAGGTATTTTATATAAATCTACATGTCATTTTCAATATAATTGCCGTTATTGTAAAAATACCCGGGGTATATTTTTTCAAAGAGTGGTCCAGCCCATTGTTCTAGGAATGCTTCTGGATTACTTCAACAATCCCTCCGAGTTCCATCCTTATCAAGGGTACCTGCTAACCGGGGCATTGTTAACCCTTACCGTTCTCTACACAGGGCTGGATCACCCCTGCACATTTGCTGTGCAGCACTTGGGAATGAAGATGAGAATCAGTTTGTGCTCCTTGATCTACCGGAAGTCCCTCCGAGTGTCTAAATACGCTATGGAACAAACGCCGGCTGGACAAATTACCAACTTTTTGTCCAGTGACATGAACAGATTCGACATTTTCTTTACATTTTTTCATTACATGTGGTAAGTACAACACATCATTAAACCAATCAGAGAGTGTGGAACATTTTAAAATGTAATTATCTTCGTCATTATTTTTTTTCAGGGTGGCTCCCATCCAACTTTGTTTTGTGATCATCGTCCTCTACTTCCACACAGACTTGGGTTTTGCCAGTCTCGCCGGTTTAATCCTGGTCGGTTTATTCATGCCATTTCAAGGCTATATGGGTTACATGTTCACCAAACTGCGAACTCAAACCGCCCAAAAGACTGATGAGAGGTTGCTCGCTTTAGAGGAAATCCTAACTGCTATGCGGGTTATCAAAATGTACACGTGGGAAAACGTATTCTCGGACGCCGTGTCAGAGTCGAGGAAAGCGGAAGTGAAGAAATTGAAAAAGGCTGCCATGTGCCGTGCCCTTAACCAGAGCTTCTATTCTGTAACCGCCAGAACCACCCTGTTTATCACTCTACTCATCTATGTCCTGTCTGGAAACACGCTAACGGCCAAAAAGGTTTACGTGACGTTATCCCTCTTTCACTCGGTGCAAATGGTAATGACCCAATTCTTTCCTCTGGCAATTATCGCCACTGCTGAGACATTAGTGGCGATTGGAAGGATTCACAAGTTTTTGCTGATGGAAGAGAAAAGTGTGCCGGTAGCGGCCGTAAAGGATTTGGAAATGGACCGAGTTCGGAATTACGATTGGACACTGGCCGCATCGGACGAAACCAGTATTTCAAGTGAGTACACCTATACAACCGCGTCATTTGGAAGTACAGCTTTTGGAGAGGTTGGCGTTTGGGCGCGGGGTATCGGGGCTCAGTGGAATGCTCATATTAAAGAGATGTCATTTAGCAACGTGACGTTTGACGTGAGAGGCGGAGAGGTGCTTGCCATTATTGGACCAACGGCAAGTGGGAAAAGCAGCATTTTAAATTCCCTTTTGTACGAGCTCCCTGTAAAGTGTGGAGAGTTTAAGGTGGTGGGCAAGGTGGCTTACTCTGCCCAGGAGCCTTGGGTTTTCAATGGAACCGTTCGGGAGAATATTTTGTTCGGGAAGCCGTACAATGCGCCATGGTACAATGAAGTGACAGAAGCATGCGCCCTCACAAAAGACTTTCAACTGCTGGCCTATGGAGATCGCACGTTGGTTGGGGAAAAGGGAAGTGAGTTGTCGGGTGGGCAAAAAGCTCGTGTTACCCTAGCCCGGGCGGTGTACGCAGACGCAGACATTTATTTGATGGATGACCCGCTAAGCGCAGTGGACGCTCAGGTGGGTCGTCACATTGTGGAAAACTGTATTCTTGGTTTGTTAAAACACAAATGTCGGATTCTGGTGACCCATCAGTTGCAGTATATCAAGCGTGTGGATAAAGTGGTTGTGATGGTGGACGGATACATGGCTCATGCCGGGGACTACAATTCTCTACAAAAGTCTGGAATACCTTTTTCCGAACTGTTGAACCCTGCCCCGGAAATGCTGCTGGGAAACAGGAGATCTTCAATAAGCAGTTTTGGAACTCAAGAACTCAGCATAGCCGCCTCTGGAGTGGGAGGTATGGCTTCCGATAAAATGCCGACTATTGACTTCGTCCAGGCGAAAGTTCGAGACGTTGCTTTGGACGACGAGCCGGAAGAAACTGAGGAGTTCATCGTGAAGGGAGCGGTTGGCGTGCAAACCATTTACAGATATTTCCACGCAGGCAGCTCGGTCGCTTTAGTGTTCCTAATGCTTATCTTGTACATCGTTGCCCAGAGCCTTGTCACAGGAACAGATCTCTGGCTCCAGTACTGGGTCAACACAGAGAAGCAGATCAAAGCCGGCACCTTGGTCTATTCAAATAACCCATTGATCCACGCCATCCAGAAAAGCCGTTGGGTTCGGATTGGAATTTATACCACTCTAATTTGCTCCCTTTTTACTGTCATGCTAACCAGAACACAAATGTTTTTCCGGCGGTGCATGAAATCCTCCATTGTGATTTACAACCGTCTCTTTTACGGCGTTTTACGGAGTCCAATCAGCTTCTTCGAAAGAACCCCTGTGGGCAGGATACTCAACCGATTTGCCAAAGACATAAGCATCATCGATGAAAACCTTCCCCAGGCACTATACGACGTTTCCGAGATATTCATGCAAACCATGGGAGTCATCTTGCTAATTGCCAGCAACACTTTTGTAATGCTGATTCCCTCCCTCATTCTGCTCGTGATTTTGAACTACCTCAGAAAGTTTTACTTTCGAACTGCAATCAATCTCAAGAGACTGGAGGGCGTGGCCAGAAGCCCGATATTTAACCATTTGTCAACCACCCTCCTGGGTTTACCTACAATCAGGGCTTTTGGGGTGGAGCAGAAATTCATGCGGGATTTTGAAGGGATTCACGACATCCACAACTCCTGCTGGTACCTCTTTCTCGCAGGAACTCGATGGATGGGACTGACAGTCGACTGGACTGTTATCGTCTTCATTTCCGGTGTGATCCTCAATTTCCTGGTAAACTTGGACAGTGCTGGAGATAGCACTGTTGGGATTACGCTAACAAGCGCCATGATGCTTACCAGCATGCTCCAGTGGGGAATAAGACAGTCGGCGGAAATGGAAAATCATTTAATTGCTTTTGAAAGAGTAACGGAATATTGCGAGCTGCCCCCGGAAGCGGCGCTGGAATCCGATGAAGGAAAAAAGCCATCGCCATTTTGGCCAACTGAGGGAGAAATAAAAATGCAAAACTTATGTCTACGCTACAGCTCAAATAATAGGGTGACCGTTTTAAAGAACATTTCTTGTACGATAGAAGGCGGCGAAAAGGTGGGCATCGTGGGTCGCACCGGAGCTGAAAAAAGTTCGTTGATAAATGTTCTATTCCGGTTGGCTGAACCTTCGTCGGGGTATATTGAGATTGATGGGATTGAAACTACCTCGATTGGGCTTCACGATTTACGTTCCAAAATTTCAATTATTCCACAAGAACCCCAGATTTTCGGGGGGACGATAAGGACCAATTTGGATCCGTTCTCGGAATACAGTGATGCCCAGTTGTGGAATTCTCTGCAGGAAGTCCACTTGGCGGAAACGATTAAGCAGATGGATGGTGGACTTAACAGTGAAGTGAGTTATCTTCCTGCCAGCCTTTCAGGTTTTATTTAATTTTTATTTTTTATTTATTTGTTTGACTATTTTGCAGATTAGTGAAGGAGGAAGTAATTTTTCGGCAGGACAAAAACAGCTTTTTTGCTTGGCTCGCTGCATCCTAAAAAGTAACAAGATTTTGGTGCTTGATGAGGCAACGGCGTCCGTTGATCCTGAGTAAGATTTTAACTATCCTCAATAAATTAAGGTGAAATGCAAATACATAAACATAATGAATATAATTAACCATTACTACAGGACTGATCGATTAATCCAAAAAACGATCCGAAAGAATTTCGCAGAGTGTACCGTTCTTTCTATCGCCCATCGTCTTCATACCGTTATGGATAGCGACCGCATTCTGGTTTTGAACCAGGGACAAATTATGGTAACGTTTTATAAACTAATCCAGTAGCAAGGGTGGAGTGGAAGTGTTGAGAATGTACGAAATTATTAATTTTTGAACAGGAATTTGATGAACCGCAAGTGCTCCTGAATAACCGACATGGCATGCTGTACTACATGGTCCAGCAAACTGGCACCACAGAAGCTTCTAGTTTGGCTCAAATGGCAAGAATTGTAAGTTCTCCATCCTTCTTCCGTGTGCATTTTTATTTCATGCTAATTGTTAAATATTTTTAATTGGATTTTGCAGGCAGCACTCCGAAGACGCCAAATGCAGGAGAGAGTATCAAGAAGTTCGAGAAGAAGAAGTCATCGATCCAGTGATTCCTCCTACACGACTATCACCACTGGCGGCGTAGATCAATTCATCCATTAAAATCTTAATTTTGTTATTGGCGTAGCGATAGAAAATGTTACAATAGAAAATGGCTTGAAAATGAATCTTAAAATGATTGTGGGGCAATGTGATACCTCCACTTTGACACATATATGCTATCATGGTCTCATATCCCAAATAAATTAAATGACCAATTAACTCAAATTGTTTGTTCAAGAAAAGCTAATTATTTTTAATACGGATTTACTCAATTGCGATGTTATAAAATACAAAAATAAGTTTACAAATCATCAAATCATTTGTCATGTCAGACAGTTTTTACGTCAGTAAGCTTGGATTACAAATTGCGTAAATAATTTTGATTAAGTGTTCAATCTGTCTGGGTTCTCATGTAATGTCCCACCGCAAAAAATAGCACTCAATGAACTTACACAGCTTATTTTTTAAAAATATATAATAATTTATATCTGTTAAAAGTAGTGTAGCAATTTGACAGACGATTTAAATCAGTCAAGAAAGTCTGCAAAAACAGCTTTCGCCAATAAATTACAATGATAATGATCTCACAATTTTGAACACATGACAGCAATAAATAACTTGATTCCGGAAATATTGACCTTCAATTGCATGAACCTGAATTTCCCATGAATGACACAAGGCACACGTGTAATATAAATCATTTAGTTCAAAATGACGTTGGGAGAATAGATGAAAGAGTATATATAGGCATAGAAAGCCCAAGTCTACAATCACTTTCCTATAATCTCATATTATTTTAATTTGCTTCTTTAAAATAATTTAAAAAAACAAGGTTGAGAAAAATGAAGGCAGTTTTCCTTGCAGTTATATTTGTGATTGCCATTGCAATCGCTTGTCCACCGCCAACATTACCGCCTGGATCAAGATGTAAGTCAAGTTTACAATTTAAAGCATCTTTAAAGTCAAAATTTTTAATTGAGTTTCTAATTGATTTGGTCTATGATTTACTGTACAGGGGTTGCTAACAAGAACTGTACAAGAGGCACAGTCTATGAAACTGTGAGTCCTCCGCCTAGGGAACGCTGTCGTTGTTGGGGTTACTGTGGTTATATCTGTTCCTCTTCCAGCGGCACTACTACCACAACAACAACTACTACAACTACAAAGAAGCCAAGTCCTTGTCCCTTTGGAGGGGTCTATTTTAACGCCCAGGGGGAGCGTTGTGTTTGCCAGTCTTCCAATCAGCAACCTTACTACCGTTGCACGCCAACCACAACAACACCAGCTACCACTTAAACACACTAATTAAATTTAACCCATAATTCTAATGTTAACAAGAACGTTAGATAATCAAAAAATTATTGAGTTTTGAACATTAAAATTTGTTGAAATAAAAAAGTCTCCTTTTTATATACATTTTTCTATCAAGTTATTCAAAATTGGCACATAATCTCATAAGGTAGGAATTTATGACAAACATGAAATTAAAATTTAATTTCTTAATAATCTTATAAAACACGTATCATTAATAAATGGTACACTATGACACTACTGTTTGTACACTATGACTATACTGAAGTGTGAAGTATTTACATAAAGTAAAATAAAGTGGAAAAAGATATTAAGGATAATTTGTCTATTTAGTTTAATAATTTAAACAAGCCGTTACTCATTTTATTATAGGATTCTTCAGTAATTCTTATTAAGCTAGCGGTTGAAATCCATTTTGCTCCACCAGTAAGGGATCAACGTTTCTCAGCTGCATCCGCTCTTTAAGAATGATCCAATCGAACTTGAAGTCATATACCAAATTCTCCTTTCGCAGCAGATTACGAAATAGCTCTCGGAGGAACATGTAGTCTGGAGGTTGTTCAAAATCCAAACCGCGACAGTGATTGAAATACTTTTTAAATTGGGGATGCAATCCATCACACAAAGATTCCACGGGAGTAGCCATTTTCCGCTCGGCAATTCTCTCCTTTCTCTGCTTCTCAGTTTGAGCCTGGATGTTCATCCACGGAAGGGATCCTTTTAGGAAGTAGATCAAGTTGTAGCCCAGCGATTCCAAATCATCCCGACAACTTTGCTCCCTTCCCAGATGACCATTTATGGATGAGTAACGGGGGGTTCCGGTCATATTCTTGTTTTCAACGTAAGGGATATGGCGGCGTGTTCGAGAGTCACGGAATCTATTGGCTTGGCCATAGTCAATCAGGTACACCTTAAAAGTAGAATTTAAATAATTAATTAAATGACCGGAAATGAGATAAACATGATGAAGGTAACTAATTTTTTACCTTTTTCCAATTTTCCCCAGTTCCCATCAAGAAATTGTCCGGTTTGATGTCCCGATGAATAAAATTTTTTGAATGGAAGAACTCCACACAACCAATCATTTGAACTGCCAGCATCAACACAGTCTTCAGACTAAAGCGTTTTCCACAATAGTTAAAAAGGTCCTCCAACGAAGGCCCCAGTAAATCCATTACAAGGATATTGTAATCTTTTTCCACACCATACCACCGGAAACGGGGGATACCCTCCCCACCTTGAAGAATCTCGTACAACTGCCTTTCGAACTTCAGCTGGAGGGAAGTGGATTTAATACTCTCCAGTTTAACTGCCACTTCTTCCCCGTTGAAGATATCGATGGCCAGGTAAACGACTCCGAAGGAGCCAGTTCCTATTTTCCGAACTATCCGATACTTCCTTCCGATGATAAGCCCAGAAGTAATCTCCTCCGCTTCCGGAACTGCCATTTTCTCCCGAACAAAGATAATTCTTGGTAACTGGTCACCTCAAACTGTCCACCTGAAAAAATACACAAAAAGAAGATGAAATTAAACCTAGTTCTGCTGCTCAATTAAATAAACGTCAACAATCTTCAGTGGTTTTCTCACCTTTTTAGAATCACAATTAACTAACTTCACATTTTCTGAATATTTAAAAGAGGAAAGAGAGCACCAAGCTTTAGTGTATTTACAGTTGCAAACATAATTAATTTTCAGCTTGAATACATTAACTAAACAATGTTATCACTTTTTTGTTACTAATTGTAGATTTAATATTGCATTAATAAACATTACACGATACATAAATAACATGGCTTGATGTTTATTAACAATTCAGGTAAGCGCCTGAACATTTGAACATGGACAGCTGTGATCATTCACCATTAGAATTGGTGCACGGTGCCCCAAAAATGACTTCAAGAGTTTCTTCCAAATTGCAACGCAACTAAAAAAGACAAAGTTGATTCAGTAGCCCTGCCACTTACTAATTTCTTGTTGATCGGGGCGTCCGGCCGTTCGCTTTGTAACTTGAAAACGTGTTGACAATTTTTTACTAGATTTTTGTATGTGCATACTAAAGGCTTTGACAACGAGCAGTATTGATTTTTGGCACATGGGTTAACGGTGACAGTTAAAACCGTTAATATTTCGAAAATTTTAAATGACAACATATGTCTTTTGACACGTCAATCAACTTGTATTAGTGGATAAATGAAAGGATCCGTCACTATTTCCAAGTTTACAGTTACCGTTTGTGGTTACATTTAGATTTAGAAAAAAAATTGGGCATTTTGAGACTTCATGCTAGAATGATGGGACGAGTTACGGACTATTTTCACCGCTGCGTACTTTTCAGCAAAACAGGAAATCAATTAGAATAATTTCAGTAAACAAAGAAAACTAATTTACAAAATCAATACTTTCTGACAAAAACCAATTAATTATTCATATAGAAAAGAAAGTAGCAAAGAAACCCTTTATCATTCACAAAATAGCCAT
>JAHZMV010007230.1:0-18143 GCA_027743765.1 Coecobrya sp. COE2
TTTCCTCGATCAGCTCAACTTTTTTCAAAGGACGAAGTCCAACAGACATTGAATTGGAGAGCCAGCAAAATTGAAAAAAATAAACCAACTCTAAGAGTGCCTCCGACTTTACACACAACCTTGCTCTACTTTTCTTCCATTTTAAACGACTGTTTTGTTTGGCTTCGGTGTGTATTGTGGTGTATTGACCTGGTAAAATACTTGAGTAGTTGACATGACATGTCTATATACCTCACTCAATATTGACACAAGTTGGACGGATATTTATTTTTAGGGAGATGAAATATCTAGATGGTTCCAGTATGGATGTGTGAAAGAATCAAGTTTCTATTTACTACATCTTCCTGTTACTGCTGCAGAGCAGAATGAGAATGTTGTCGTGTCAAAAATATAAGTGCCACGCTATTGTCATGGTGTGCATATGTCATATTTAATCATTGTAACCTATTGATGATTTGTGGCTGTTGCTGCTGTAGTGTGTTTGGTTTAGCATCCAACCTTTCTGCTAAGTTATTAATGTAATTATGAAAATTAACGGTAACAGCTTTATCCGCTGCGGAGCTAAAAATGGAACTTTTTGAAGTGATTTTCTTTTTTGTGGGAGGTTACGATTGCATGTGGGTGCTTTTGGTTTAGTAGAGGTGATTGGGAAAGTGTTATGACTTTACTCCTGAATATTTATGTATACCTATTAATAATTTCATTGTTTCGTAATTTTCAACTAAATATTTTTAGAAAGCTTCCATATTCTGCCTCTGATAAAAAAGACCATTTTTGGGTGATTTTGGGGTAGGTGTCTCTCTGGACACTTGTCACTTGACACTTTCACCTTTTCCGCTTCTCTCCATTTTATATGCTTGCGACATGGACAATGAGTTCCTGTGTAGTATGACACTCCACCCACATATACCAAAAGGGAATAAAAGGTTGATGGTGTTATATTATGCATGTGTATGAAAGGGTGATTAATTAAGGTAATTGTATTGGAGCAGAACTAATTAATAGTAAATCAATTAGCTTTTTTTAGCAAAATAGTCGTAGTAAATTGACGAGTGGAGTGTTGAGTACATCACAGACATAACATAGTAGTACGAGTTGTGATGATGGTGAAGTCATTAAACTCATTAAGAGCACAACAACTTTTACTTGAATACATGAATAGACAGAGATGATGATGAGAAGAACGACCAAGACACCGTGTGAATAGGTAAATAGCTTACAGGAGGATCGTCAAAGTAATCAAAGTTTCACTTAATTCAGTAGCAGTAGTCATCACACAAAAGAATTTGTAGCTTGAAGCACTTTCCAGCCCTCCGATCGCTGTACCCACACATAAAGTTGAATGAATAGTTTCAAAGTTAAATGCTACTATACTTATGTGAATAAGGTATCAGAAGGGGCATGTATGCAAAAAAGACAATAAAATGGTAATGGGGCAATAAAGCTGTGCCTAATTAGCGGAGAATTTTCCCTTAATGGCATATTGTTTTATTGATGGTTTTACTCATGACTTTTATATGCAGTTCTTGTGCGTACACGTTTTCATTTCATTCATTTCTTTTGGGCAGGTTGTGGAAACGCAGCAGCCTTTAAAAACTTTCCTTCTAGGAAGGAAATTTGTTTACTCGGCAATTTTCCAGGCTTGCTGCGTTCATGATTGCAATAAACAAATTGTTCACCTTCACTTCCTGCATTACCACCGGTCCCGTGAGCTGGAAAACTTGGTTTTTTATATGCGTCAGCAGCAGCTAAATCGTTACAGTTAACTGCGATTTACATTTCAAATGTCTACTGCTCACGTAAAAACGAATATAAACTTTGTCAATTGTAAAGTCGTAAGTATGACTCATCGTCGCCAGACTTGTGGGTTTCATTGAAAATTGCTACCTGTTGCTATTTCCCATTATCCGATCCGTGATGACCTGTAAGAGCATGGCTAGGCATTGTTGCGTCTGTTAGTTACTATAAATTGCTTTTTGCGTGTGTGTGCTTTCCGTTTTCATTGACATCTTTTTAGGCATCTCTCCCTCCGGCTTCCGGTAAACCACAGCGTAGTAAAAACGGCGACTGATGATGAGCAGCCAGTCAGCATGTAAGCTGACTTGCTGCTCAACAACTCTGGCAACCGTCAATTAATTCTATTGAATGCATGCATGATGCCATGTCAAAATGCAGTTTGTGGTTTGGGGTCGTTTGATTTTTGGTTGCGTGCGTGTGATTTGATTTGCTTGTGAAAATGCGGATTAGAATAAGTACAAACGATAAAGGTAATAAAATAACGAATCTGAAAGAGTACTTGTTAATGTTGATGCACGGCAAACTGGACACTACCAGATGAATATCGTACTCAATATTGTAAAAAAATTGTCATCACGTAGTTTCCAAAGCTGTTGGAAAATAGTTAATGGAAAATCCAACAACTGTTGAGTCAGTCAGAATCGAAATTTTTTATCTAGCAACTATACATAGAAGGGATCATGGTACACAAAGCAATGTTGAAGACGGTTTTTCGATGTGCAATTATTATTATTGAGTACGCACGCCTGTAACGTTGTTACAGAAAGAAAAATAATATAATTTCGATTTGAATCGTAAACTGGATTACTTTGGTAATAATATAGGACGACGGCCACGGAAAGAAAATGAAACAAAGTAGTAAAAGGGAAAAAACTCGTTTTTAAATCAGAAATTGAAAACGGGCTATGATAACATATAAAAAACGACAATGATTGTAAATCCTTTAATACTCTAACGAACGACCGTCGACCATACTTATAATATAATAAGCGAGCTGAGTAGAGATGAAAACTGAATAACAAAATCGAGCAGCGCAACAACAAACTGCAGTTGTAGAAGCAGAAAATACAATGAAAAGTTTTTGCTCAGAAAATACATAAAAATGAAATCAAATTATTGAGTCAGAAAATTTATGAAAATTGGTTTAAGCTTTTAAGGAGGTATCAGGCGATAAATTTATAAGTATGATGACTATTGTTGAATTCCCTCACATACTGTATTTAGGCTATTAGAGGCTGGTGGTAGGTATATATCGGAAGAATGTGTTATCTTAAAAGGATTGGGCTTGACTTGTAATTCGATTGAAGGATTACAGATAAGGAAGGAAAAAGTGAAGCGTTTCGTTTAACAAAAAAAACTGTTGAATGTTTTCGATACATTTGACAAAATGACAGCCAGTCAGGAGCAGAGAATGACAAGCAATAACACAGCAATCTTCATCTTCGTTTTAAGGAAAAGTGACAAGGCAGGTTTTAATCTATCCATTTTAGATGCGGTCTACCCAACTGTACCTAAACAGCATACAAATTTTTAGACCAAAAATTCACTACTAAATTTACCATTCCACTAATAAATGTCTTGTCTATTCTTCAAGAATAGAACAAGTGAACAAAGGCAATAATAAGAAATCATGACGATATGGATGGTTAGACGGTAATAGGAACTTGTTGATCATGATTACTTTATGTTTATTATTACAGGATATAATCACAATAAAAATAGCATTAAAAGCACAGCTTAACAATGACAGATTCAAGTCAACCAACCTGTTGTTGTACACTTTGTTTGCCTAAATTTCTGCCAAAAAATTGTCCTTTTTTACGTCCGTGTGTCAGGAAGGGCCAGGTACTCAAAATACATTTGCAATTTAGGCTTTGCTAATTGCTCACTCAAAATCTATAAACCCCTTCCTTTCATTCAATCACACATACAAAAAAGACATTAAGAAATGTGATAAAACATTGTAGCCTGTAGCCTTTATAGACCTTCTTTACACGCGAACGGACTTAAAAATGCACTTGTTCTCTACACTTTGTCTAATTTCCATAATAATTATTTTTAGTTGTCCTTAGTATCAGCTAGCTTATCGTTTTAAGTCGATAAAAAAGCAAATCAAACAAAAAAACTTTATCCATTTTTTCTCGTTAATCTTTTTGCAATAAAAGCAATAAAAATGGAAAAGTTCATTGGGGAGAAACATGCATAAAATATTACAATAAATGATCATCATAATTATTTGACATGACTGATGATGATAATGATAAGTGAATACTTTTATTCTTCAAGTGAGCAAGTCAATCCGCCATAGTGAGTCGCAGCTTAAAGCGCAAAATGCGGAAAGTGAAGATCAGGAGCGTTAAGCGAAACCTCCTCCTTCATGTTTCTCGAGAGAGTGAGCACTTGTTAGTCAGTCAATTTTCGGTAATGGAAAAATTCACGGCTCATTTGGCAGCTTCGCAACAACAACGCATATGAGTGGAGTAGAAAATTCACATTTAAAGTTTTTTTTAATAGGAGGCGATCCTCCATCCAACATGAGATGAGAGCTTATAGACTGAAAAAAAACAACAGAGAAAATGATGACGGCGACTGAGACGGTTTATGGTTTTGGACACTTTAGTAGACTAGCATGGTTTACTACTAGACGCCTTTTTCCTCTATAAACTTGCATAACGGCCAAAATGACTTTGTTTGTTTGCTTGTGCATCGCATCATTCAGAAAAGTGGTGATGGTGTGGTGGAATTCTTCTGGGAACTCTGGCCAAAAAATCTATTTTCGTTCGGTAAAGCATTTTTTAACTGAAAAATATATGAATATAGACAGGGAGACAAAAGACAATTTAAACCTTTGATCGAATTACTACATGATGCCTTTGCTTGAGTATAGTGTGGATTTGAGTAAAAATGCTAATGGAAAGAGTTAAAAGTGAACGAGTTGAGAAGCAGGAAACGTTAGTTGCATTGCACGACATTGTCGAATTGTCATAAAGTGTATGTTGCAACTCAGCGAAGGCCGTTTTTCAATCATCTTTCACTCAAAAAAATAAAAACAACGCCAACAGTGAAATATGGGACAGGCAAAGACTTCACAGACGCCAAATGTTGGCGTCGCCTTTTTCCCAAACCGCGTTTAAATCTTAATGATGATATGACGATATATAACAATGAGAAAATATTTTTAGGCCAAATATTTTATTATGATCATTCATATAAACTAACTGACTGAACAAGTATCAAGTAACCTTATCTCGTCTCGTCGTCGGTAAGTTAGTTAAAATGCGCAAAAGTTGCATCAAAGAATCAAGACCAACAAACCACACGAGACAGTGTTCAAGCTCATAATTTGTGTGTGTAGTTATCACGAGCAACTGACAACAATGAAATTATTGGCCTGTGTTGACTCAAGAGTTTAACTCGTCAGTTTTGTTATGTTACTGATCAACATGATCACTCTCAGAGAGGCTTTTGATGATAATAATGATGAGGATGGTGGTTGGCGGTGTGTCCTAAATAACTTTACAAAATGCAATTGTTGTAATAATTGTGTTAGTTTTTTGTGCCGCTGCACTAGCTAGCACCATCACCAGCCAGTCTCGTTTTGGTTTTTTATTGTTGTTTCTTGTATCGTTAACTTTATAATTTGCTTGTTCAATGCCAGAAATGCAACTTTTGTCGATACATATAATTATAGTGTGTGTGTGCGTTGAGTTTAGGAGCACTATTTTGGCCTTGGACTCTTTCAAGATCATTTAATTTTCTTCGTTTTCGTTGACGTCGACTGCATCTCATCTCACCCATCTTATCTTGCAATCTCACTTTTCAATGCACCCACTAACACTTTTAATTGCATTTTTACATTTAATTAAATGATCATTTAGTTCATGATTTTGTTATTATTTTTCCTGTTGATACTTTATAATGGAGTATTTAATCACACACAATCATAATAATCATTCCTTGTTTTCTATCACCATTCTCATGGCATGATCCACAGCAAAAGAGATGTCTAAATTGTAATTAGTGGATATGGAAGAGTTAACAGATGCATTTTTCTGTGTCCTAGTCGTCGTGTCGTGGCGGCCATGATGATTGCCATGCCTAGTCATGTGTCAGCAGAACAGCATTTTAATAATTATGATTACCATTATCTTTATTATGTAGAGACGGGGAGTGCATATAAACTGGTAATTATTTTATTATATGCAAAATTATGCACAAATCATCCAGTCATTAGATGATGATCGAAGATCACATAAAACAACTTCTTTATGACTTTTTGATGCTGGTTTGATTTTACACACATTTTTTCCTCCTCCAGTCAGTCTCCTCCGCAGTGAGGTGGATGGAGGAAGATTGCAGAGATCTCCTCTTACTTCTCATGCAATCTGGGTGGCTTTGTTTAATGGTAGTCATGAGTCTTTTGTTCATCTTTCTTCTTTTTATTCTTGAGCCTGACAATGTTTTTTGATAACTTTGACATGGGTCGTCTGTCGATAAACTGGAAACTGGACATTTTTATTCACCATTCACTTTTGACTGGAATGTATAGATTCAATTTTTATGCCAACAACTTTGTTAAAAAATGTAATGTTGGTGGTCCTCTTTCTTTTCCATTGACAGTTGTAAAAAAATTGGTTACTTTTTGTTCACTGGCAACATGCCAGAGCAGCCCCGTAAAAAACTCGTGATTCTTGTGTTTAGGAACACAAAGTAGGGAAATGGGACTAAATCATTTTAACAACAAATAAATTATAGTTAAATAAATGGGGTAGGGATAAATATTGTTCATGCTCATTGGTTTGGCCACAGAAGACGGGTAGACAGGGTTGGAGCTTTTTTGAAGTTGACGAGAAAATTTTTCGTTTGCAGAAAAAATTGCCACTTTATTGTGGAAAACAGATGACAACAATTTGCTTAATTGGAGCAAAAAAAGAGATTTTTAAACGGAAGACGGGAATAGGATTTCCAGAGACGATAGTAAGGCACGATACTGGTGACTAGAGTAGTTGGAATTGGGGCAATTAAAAAAGTGACTGCGGTCTCTTTTGGAAAGTGAAGCGCTTTGACGAAAACTATTGTTGACATTTTTTGTTGGTGGTTTTACCATTTGACGCTGTCAAATATGTTTGGATATTATCAAGAACCAGCTCATCAAATCTCCTCCTCCAAGTTCACTGAGAAGATGATGGACTTTACAGAAACGCAAGGAGTAGCTAGTCCATATCCTCCACCTTCAGTAACTAATTCCCGTGTGGAGGAGTCTACGCAGCTGGTTTATTTAATTCAGCCGGTGATATTAAGAACAAGAAGAAGTAGGACTTGAAGTAGCACAAGCAATAAAAGTGCCTTGTGTTTTTATTGATTCTTTGCCAATGAGTTGCTAATTTGTGTCTCTTTGTTTGGTTTTTGCAGAGATGGGCGGTACTGGAGGCGTTGACGATATTGATTCATTGAGTGTGACAGACAGTGGTGTTTTCAGTGATAACGACGGCTACAGCTCGGGGAGAAGCTCGCCCGTATCCTGTAAAGAGGGGCTGATTGGTGGAGAGCGAGAGCGTTTCGCCATTCTCACATACGAGCAGGTTCGTCGAGTGGACAGCGTGCTGAACGAGATGGTGGCTCTGGAGGGGCGAGGCAACTTTCCAGCTTTGGAGTTGAAACTGAAAGACCTGCTCACATCAGTGAAGGACAGATTACTCAAGGAAGGACTTAAGGTAGAAGAAATGGAGAAAAAAATGGAAATTTTCCAATGTTGAATGATTGATTGCTTAAGAATGATTGATTTGACTGTGTCTTCAGATTCGTGACATTCGTTTAAACGGGGGTGCGGCCAGTTACGCTCTCATGCCCGAACACCTGGAATACTGCTACGTTTGTGGCTCCAGTTATGGTACAGCATCAGATGGGGAAGGCGGTGGGGGTTTATTATGCTCCTGTATGGTTTTGGAAGCGGCCGCCTCAAACAATTCCAGCCAATCCTCCAGCTCGAAGACATCGAAGGCTTCGTATAATGACATTGATCTGATATTTGGAATGGAGCTCTCCACTTCCAAGCAATTCGACCGTGTGAAGACTGCAGTGTTGGACGCTCTTCTTGATCTCCTTCCCCCACAAGTGAGCCGCAAACGCATGAGCCCTTGTGCCCTCAAGGAAGCCTACGTTTCAAAAATGGTCAAAGTCTGTGAGGGTGACAGATGGTCTCTTATTGCTCTTGGGAATGGACAGCCCAGTGCTCTTTCTAACTCGTCAGGTGTCAAGGGTCGCTCATGTTCCGTCGAGCTCAAATTCGTGGACAACATGCGAAGACAGTACGAGTTCTCGGGTTAGTATTAAAAATCATATTTTTAATGAATTGTTGCAGGAGCGGGATTTCTATTTTCTATACATATTCGCTTTCGTTGCAGAAGAGTGGGCAACTTTTCATAACCTTGCTTGCATTACAAAACACAAAAAAGCCATTCCACTGTTTTTATTCGTAGTGGTTGTAATTTTGATATTTCTCCGTAATTTTCAGTGGACTCCTTCCAGATCGTTTTGGATAGTCTGATGTTATTCTACAAGTGTGCTTCGGTTCCAATGAGCGCCAAATTTTACCCTACCGTCGTTGGTGAGTCTAGGAGGCTCACCCTTCAGCTGATTCAAAGACTGGCTTTTGAACTCTTTGCTAACGAGTACGTTTACAAGCCTCGGTACTAACTTTGAAATCTTCTTCATTCCAGCTCTCTACTCATTGACAACTTTTGATTTAATTGTCTTTTCTCTTTCTCCAGCTATCACCACCCTAATCACA
Source organism: Coecobrya sp. COE2 (assembly GCA_027743765.1). NCBI lineage: Eukaryota > Metazoa > Arthropoda > Collembola > Entomobryomorpha > Entomobryidae > Coecobrya > Coecobrya sp. COE2. The sequence goes on from JAHZMV010007230.1 coordinate 8,588, forward strand.
ATGGGTACCACCACAATAATCATCAGTCAACCGCCGCCACAGCAGCTGCCGTTGCCGCGGCCTCCCTGTATCCATCCTCCTACTCCACATTCTACATGCCTCAATGCACACTGGCTACCAACTCCCCAGCCCTTGCTGCGGCAGCCGCTGCCGCCGCAGCCTCCTCCTCTCAACATCATCATCAACATTCTCACCATCACCATCAACCTCATCATCTTTCCATTCCATCGCCTGCTGGAGAGGCATACGCTGGGGCCCATTCCAGCTCATCTAGTACAATAACCGGGAACCCTCAATATCACCATCTGAATCACCACCTTCCCCTCACCACCTACCCCTCTCATCACCATCATCATCCCCATCACAAGAAAAATGATCTCTATGAGTTTACACCAAGCAAAAGCCTGATTTCATCGACGTCGTCGTAAAGACCGGAAGTTGTATCCAAAAACAGCACACACGTAAAACATATAATCAATCTTAGTATATCTTAACAAAGTCATTATTATACTAACTAGCCCCTGCGTCGTTGTCGTTGTTATCGCCTCAACTCAAAATTTTCATTTTTCTCTCTTTTGTTGCTTTTTTCTCTTCTCATCTCTTTTCTCATTTCCAGAATAAAAAGCGAAAAAAATTATTCTGAAACTTGTGCAATGATATCTGTGGTGAATCTGTGTACCATCCTTAAAATAATTAAGTACCTATCTAGGACGTAATGTATTACATTGTTTAGAAAGCAAAAAATAATAATTACAATTTTACTGACATACATATATTATTGTGTGTTTTATCTGTAATACAATTGCATATATAAATACTACTACTTGTATTCAAAATCAATTACATAAAAATGTGATCTTTTGATGATTATGATGCTCGTTGGTGGAATATAATAATTAAGAAGAGAACAACTTATTGTATTAGTACTTATTTTTTGTTGATTGTTACTATTTTGTTTCCGTTGTTCTTTCTTGTTGTTACTCAAAATACACAACTGACTGTGGATATAATTATTATTTTTTGAAGAAACGAATTACTAACTAAATCTCCTTTCAAATTGAAACATTAAAAGTGTCTGAATGAAACTTAGATGATCAATCCAATCAAGAAACCTCGTCCAATACATACAACAAAGCGTAGAAAATATATAATAATAATAATATAATCAATAATGAGACAAGAAATACATCAACAATTATTATGTAATTTGTATTGATGGCTATATATACTTTGTATGTAATGAGGTTAGAGAGAGGGGAATCGACAAAAAGATTCACATTTGTCGCTGGGGAAAGCAAACGGAGTAAGTCATAATTATCTATCTATTTTCCCACTTTGACTTGTCGTCGTTTTGGTACGAGAGCTACAAAACAGGACAATTTAGAATAACCATTAAATCCAACATATTTTTAGGAATCATTATCATAAAAAGTTAATTATTATAATAAGGAATAATAATAATGATAAAACGTTAACTAGAGAGGTTCAACAAAAAAAATTAATATTTCAACAAAAGCAGTTCAAAAATAGAACATAGAGGCATAATATTAAATTATGTGTAAATTAGACTTGATGGTGAGCACAGAGAAACATTAAAAATGTAGCGTAATTAATGTTTCGCTACTTAAATAATAATAAATAGCTTCGTAGAAATGACATAAAAATATAATAATTAATTACCTAATTGCCACTTTTCCTTCCTGGTCCTATTCCACTTTTTTCTCTTTTCTTCATCATCTTATCTTCTTCGTGATATATTCCTTAAAATAATCAATAATATGTGTAATATATATTATTATAATTACTATTATAACGTATTATTATTGAATAATAATAATAATAAGATACTCTAAACTAACTGATTACGTTTACAAAAGTTTTCAATGAATTACTATGATAGAGAGACGAAGTAACGTAAAACGGTGTACTTAACAGAAAAAGGTGCATAAAATAGAAATCAACTTGAGTACCTACAAATAAAACCATATTTAGCAAACATGTTTAAAAACCTAATTAATACCTGTGTAATGTTAACTACTCTACTGCTAACAGAGACAAATATACAGCAAAGAAGAAAGGTAAAGCAAGTTTATTGACAAGCTCTGCTAAAAACTAAAAATGTAATTTGGTAATTACATTGCAATTTTAGATGGTAAATATTGTGGAAATGCTGTCATTATGGTTGCGAGTAAAGATATCAGTCAATTTCATTCAAGCATTCAAGAAAAATGCATTCTGTTGTTGAAAAAAACAAGTGAGGAAATTAGTTAACGAAAAATTATAATTTCTGGTGACGACTGATGTTTCCTGGATGGATGCAAAGAAAGAGGTGATTGTTCTATCTATTTTTCTGGATGAACCCCAACACGACTTGATTGTGTGATGCTAGACGTCTGACAAGAAGATGTATACCAAACCAATCTACAATAAAAATTATAATGCACTTCAAATAATTATTTTTTAACTGTGCTATTATTTTGAATGTGTGTGAAAAATGCAGTTTTTATTACAATGCATTTAGATTTGATGGATTATCTTACAAGATTCTCTTATCGAGGGATGATAGGAATTTTATTCATTATTGAAAACAGAGCAATGCAAGATCTCTAATTTAATTATTATTATAGAAAATGCACTTTATTAAACTACATTATACTATATACAGACTTTTTTCAATCAAAAATCAATATTTTTCAAGTTCCCTTTAACACACCACTTTAAATTAGTACTTTTAGTAGAGCAGCAGGAGCAGCATCAACATTCATCGTCCAAAATAATTATTAACTACGTTCAGCAGAATTATATGAGAATATATATAAAGAAAGTATTTATTTATAAGCAGAGAGAATACAAAGGAGGATTAGAGAAAGCATTTAGTCGGAATCGTTAAATAGCCAAAAGTCAGATACTGTAGCTTTCAGAAGATTTACCAGAGAGAAAAGAGTTAGAGAAAGTTTCAGATTAAAACTTAAGCAATGGTATTAAACTACAAATTACAAAGAATGCAATGCGTATAAAAATATTTTAAACTGACAAGGATTTTAACTTTCCTAAACTAGTGAGTGATGCTGAGAGACATTAACAAATGTAATTAAACTCTAATTACTAAAATAATAAGGACAAAAAGCATTTTGTAACAATGTATAATTTCTTTCAAGAATGTACTGATTGAAAAATATCATATAAATTATACTACAAAATACCAAGAAACTACTGCAAATTAAAATATAAACTGATTAAACATATTTTAAGGGGTATACTATAAAAATAAACGGTTTGTTTCTAACCGTTATGGATGGTTCAGAGGCAGAAGCGTGTACGATAAGAGGATTGAGAAAAGATATACTTGAAAAACACTTCATTCCAGTTATTACACAGATTATCTTAATGGAAGAATGAGGTGGAATGATAGTTAAAAAAGAGGCGAGAAAGTGGAAAGTTGAATAAAAATATATAAATGGAACCTGGGTATGATTAATGTGTATCTTAATTACAATTAAACTATAAAATATCTATACTTATAAAATTGATATATATCCACTTGTACTTGTCTCTGGAACTGTGTATTTTTTCTCTCGGATTTTTAACAAAAATATATGTAATTAATTACTTTGCATAATAAATATATACGATGATGTTTGTAGATAAATTAGATATAAACAGCGCGTTTATAGTTAGTCGTTATATCTAACAGCAGAAGAGAAAATACGAATTATGTACATGATTATTACTGAATAATAAATTGTGTATACATAACTAGAATGCTTAGTGTGTAGAAGATAATTTAGTGATAATAATTACAGTGTGTTATAATTATATACAAAAATATATACAAACTTAAACAGAATGATTAATTTAGCTGTACTTGAAAGATGATGAAATGATGATGCCAGCCAGCAGCAATCAGTTTACTAAAAATTACAAAAAAATATATTATTATTAAAGATATATTATCATTATTATGTAATTTAGTAAGCAAGAAAAAATATTCTATTATTACAAACATTTATTATATGATTATTATAATTATAATAATAATAATCACAAGTACTACAACACCCCATATATATCTATACAACAATTATTACTACAAATTATCCATTTTTTTCTTAACGTGACAAAATCTAAACTGTGTCAAAAAAGAAAAACTTGAAAAAAAACTGAAAGAAAAATGAATAAAGATTAAAGAACAAAAAAATGATTATAAAACTTTTAAAACAGTACAAAATTAATGTGTTAATTTAATTGCTCATTTACTTTATACGTACAAAATTGCATAATTAAATATCATAAATACATACAAAAAATGCTCAAAAATTTCATTGTTCATAAATTGGACAGCGTTTGTTGGACTCTGGAGTCGATTGTTCAGCTGGTTCATGGGAAATAAATCCCAGTTTCTGTTCAGTTTGTCTTGTGTGGAGCAACCAAGTCCAGGCTTTCTCAGGAACCTGAAGTAGTTCATTGGATTTTCGTTATTTGATTTCGGGCATTTATTTAAAAGACGGCAGAGTGTATTAAAGTTGTATTAAAAGATTATCGGTAAGACAAAACGAGCATATAAAAAATAGTTTTTCATTTGCGTGCTTAGTTTGTCCACTCATTAAACTCTCATGACTTATGAATGTAAGCGTTTTACTGTGATTGCCGTTTCTAGAAGGAAAGTGAAAATGGCGGAAGCAGACTGCGAGCTGGTCTACTCTGAGGAGATTGAGGGTTGTGAAGGGGCTGAGGATGTACAAGGAGAAGTCGTTGTTGTGGAGGAGGAGAAGAGTCAAGTACAACCGTCTCCAACGGCACTCCGATCCTTGCCACGAACGCTTTTGATGGATAGCTATGAATTGGACGACATGGACGTGGACAAGAGTCCGGATGGCTCATCTTTGGAAAGAGGAAAGGGGAATGCTCCATCCAGCCAGCCCGATGCAGTCAGAGCGGAAATTGAGGAGCTGGAAAAAGAAGTGAAGAAGCTGAGAAGGGAAAATGGATCTCTGAAGAGGGAGCTGCGCACTTCGTGGCAGAGAGTTATGCGACTTGAACGACAAAACGAGGCTTCTAAACTGAAAGAGGAGATAGCAAACCGCACCCAGAAGTTAGAGTATACCAAATTATTGGCGGAGGTCATGGATGCTACGAAAGCGAAGGAAAAATATGAAAAGGAGCTATTGGCCGCTCGAAATAGAATTGAAGAGTTGAAAAGTACGAAGAAAGCTTCGGGAAGCCCGTCTTCAACCGGCGCATTCCGCAAATGAAAACCTGTAATTTGACTTGTAATGAAATTATTTATATACATTATGTAAAATCATGCTTTTGATCGGTAGATCTCTTCTCATTAGATTTGACAAATAGTTAATTGGTTAGATAAATGATAAATTGCTAAGGTTCATGTAAATAGACTTTTTTCTATTTCTTTAATGAATTGTTGTGAGGTGTGTGATCCTGATAAAAATCAATAAAGCTCTTCTGTTAATTAAAAAACCAACGATCGGTTTCGTAAAACCAGCACTCTCAATTATTAAGTATATTATGCAAAAGTTATTATATATCGATGAATTACTTGGATTAGCTCTTCTGCTCTTGCTCAACTAGGCTGGAATGGAAATAATTTTAGCCAATTTGCTTAAAAACATCTTGCAGAAATTTTTAATATTCCATATATGGAATTTGAGGTGAGTTACTCACAGACAGACAGAGAACATTTTGATAGCATTTAATTAGCCTAATAGCACTATTATAAGTTAGTCCGTTTTCCTACTCTACCTGTATGAAACGATAATACATGTGCTTATTTTGAATTTCCTCGTAAAACGGAAAGATTTCCAATTCCAGTAAAACAAATACATGTATAACCATCGTTTAAATCTGTGTTCCCAATTAATTCTCCCACAAGCTCGGGGTGAACTGTTTGCAAAAGTAACTCTCTTACTTCTCATTTTTGACAGACTAATTATTCGGAACAGTTTGTAAGTCCGTTCAAAATAAAGTTTTAAGAATATTTGAATGTTTCCACAATGTTTGATTTTCTGGTTTCTCTAAATTAAAATAACGACAACATAGAGCCCACCCGGAAATGATTCCCGGGTCCAGTGTCTGCACGGGCATATGGTACACTATTGACATGAAGGTGAAGTCACCCGGCTATCTTATCTGGTCCACCAAAGAAAACTTTCGGATGAAAGGTAACAATTGGTATGTTCGTCACGTGTTTAATGTGGACAACCCCTCAAAATACGAAAAGGGTGGGGAGTGGTACGAGAGTTGCACTTGGTGGGAGTTCGTCTCGTCGGATGCATTCCCGGGTTGGTACAAGCTGAGGAATCGACGATTCTCCGATGCATATGTCACCTGGAGCACCACAGATTTTTCACCCTACCATGCTGAGAAGAATATTTCCAATTACCTGACCATCGAGAAAAATCGAACGGAGGAGGATTACATGCTGAAACCGGTGCTGATAGAGACAGTGGCGGACACAGAAACGCAAGTGTATTTGGATTACCATCAGTTGAAAATGAAGCAGTATCCGACAGGGTTTGTCACTTGGGTCACAGACAACAACGAGGGCCATTTTCTTCAAAATGACCACAGGGATTCTAACCCGGAGAAGATGGCAATGTATCAAAAGGGAAATTCGTGGTATGATGACACATGGTTCATATTCAAACCAGTGGAAACCTCCTCTGGGGGAGAAGTATGCGTAGGAAGGAAGTCTGCAGGAACAGGGACGGAAACGGGAGCAATCGTTTTATTTTACATTGAAATTATTCGTTATGCTCTATTACCGCGATTTTTTGTTACATTGTAAGAAATAAAAATGGACAGTTAATTTAACCCTACACCTTCGTCATCAGACATGGACCAATAGGATTACATTTGTTATGCTGGCATTAAGTACAGTTAAATAGTTAATTAGGGCTTGTTTCGTCATATAAAATTGACCTCCGCACATCACTGGCAGTGCTTGCTGGGATATCCACTTTCTGTACAGGTAACGCCGTTCACTCACGTTTACTCTGGCTCTGTAGCAGCGGCCCTCGCGATAATGTCTTGTTTGTGACGCCACAATGTTGTCGCTAAGAAGTCGCACATTTTGAAACTGATAAATTACAAACACACTCATGCCAATGCCTCCAAGTAGTGTGAAGGCACAGCCGAAAATTAGAAAGAGTGGGGCAATGTGAAAACAGCGGACCACAACCCAAGCTGCCCAGGTCAGGTAAAGGACACTGATTGTTATTCCAAGTAAGGTTACAAGGCTAATGTAACGACGACAGGAGGAAAATGTGAGGCGAACTAGGATATACTTTTTGTAAAAAACTGACGATTTATTGGTGTTCGTGGTCAAAATGAAGGATAAGAGGGTATTGAGTTGACCGATTGTCAGGAGAATGGTGAACATGAAGACGACTCCGAATTTGTTGATCTTAAGATAGGCAAAGAGGAAGGTGTGGAAAGAAAAGGAGTGGAATAAAAGATTGAACAAGAATGAGGGTGAATATTGGGGGAAATGGAGTTTACAGAGATATTCCAAGGTGGTGTGGAAAGGATTGAGGTGAAAGAGAGAGACAAGGATGGAGAATAGCGGACCAATAATTACCAGGTTAATCACAAAAGAAAGTAGAATTGCTCCGACGATATCCAATGCCTTTTTCTGCACGTTTTTGCCCGACCCAATAATTTCTATTGCATGTAAAAGTTAAACAATTCGGTAATCAATGTTATACCTTTTTGACAAAGAATTATTCAGAATAGCATGGGGTCTTACGAAAGTGGAAGTTTCCAGACTGAAGCGCATTAAACCCTGTAACCATTTCGGGACAGATATAAGCTGCTAACCCACCAAAAGCTACAAATCCCTCGATAACGACCATTAAAATGAGAGCAACAATTTTTAAAAATTCTTGGCCGTATAGATCATCATCATTCAAGCGTTTTACGTTTCTGAGGGACGCCTTAACTTTGAGCAGAACAAAGAAAATGCCCAAAAGCAGAAGGTAGTTTATCATTCCCAAAATTATACAAAATCGTCGAGTTAATTTTGATGATGATTTGCCATATTCTAGAAATGCTCGTGGAAGTGTTGGGTTGCCAGAGTCCAGTTTGATGTCAGTGACAATGGGTGGTAGATGACCGTATGTAGCTTGGAAAATACGAACCGCTTGGAACATGAATGGAGATAAAGTTGGCAAAACACGGTTGGAAGAATGGGAGTATTGAGGAAAGTTCTCCATTTTTGAGCAAAAAATGGAAGCTTTCTGTGAGAAAAAATTGGTGTAGGTTTTGCATGCACTCCAGAAAGACAGGCAAAGAAAACTTGAGTAACATTTCCAAAACCTTTACAATAACAACTGGAAATGATTACGTAATTTAACAAAGATTTTACATAAGAAGAATGAAGAAACTGTCCAATTGGTTTTCAGTAGATAACTATTTTTATTAGAATTTTTATTGGTCAATAAATATAAATATACATAAATGAATTTAGCAATTATGGGGTAACGATAACATAGGTGGAATGTATTATACCTCACAGACACGGTCCAGTTACGAAATATAGAAAAATTGTGACAGGAGTGCAGTAATAAATTCGGACGAAGTCTACATTCTACCTAAATGTAACTTTCTCAGCCAGTAGGAGCATATTATGTAGTGTACATACCTATATAAGTTGGCGCAAACAATTATTTCACAAAATTGAAGACAAATCTAGATGAAACGTAAATTGAGAACAAATCAAGTTCTTACTAAACGGTCAAATTAATACTCTTTGGAAACAAAACCACTTCTTTCGTTACAAAAAATATCTACTTTCTACAATTCATCAACTCATTTTTCCCAACATTTCTTCTTGCAAAGATTCCGGCTACTTGTCTTGAGTGGAGGAAATTCAAGTTTTTAATTGCCTATTACTTACTTGTGTAGTGTCGCATTTTACTTGATGCATGATATGTACAATTGTTCAAACCTCACTGCTTACATCTTTCATTACGTTCATGAAAATATCGGAAATAGAAGCTGATGCAATGTGGTAACAATATATATTATTATAATTGGTAATTATGGATGACACTTGCAAAAACTGAACAAAAAATTAATGTGAATTTGAACGTAAACTTAATTATAGGTAATAAAACGGTTTCCGCCTAAAAATCTTTAATTTGAACAACTCTCAAAAAGGGAAATAAATCTGAATATCGAATAAATAGGATGTTAAAGACGAACAAAAGCAAATCATCAAACTACCACCTCATCCTCAGTGTTAGCATTAGTATAGTTATGTGAATCCTGCTTGTCTGAACATCACATTCAAATCCACGCTAAATGAAGTTAAGTCGAGGGGCTTTGATTTGATTCCAAAGAGTTTCCCATTCCATCTGCTGGCTGTTCCGACCAAGGGTGGATCTAGCTATGCGCACTTGCCGGCCCTCTGCTCTATGTTGCCTACGTAAACCTTACGAAATATTTTTTCTACGATTCGGACATTCTTTATGTGATTATTTAAACAGCTGTTTTTGAGATTTAAACCGCGAAACTTGGTACAAAAATATTATTTGAC
>JAHZMV010007231.1:0-14640 GCA_027743765.1 Coecobrya sp. COE2
TCTTCTCCATTCTTTCCAATTAACTTTTAATGCTACAAAGTTTCTCCGACAAACTTTGACCTGCTTATCAATTGTTCAGTTTTTTCTGAATTTTCTTTTACAGAAAAGAATTTTTTTAAAAATTAAAGATTATAAAAGATACAGCAAATTTTCTGCGTCGTCGTCATTAACCTTGCGTTGCGTTAACACTACTGCTCCCCCTGTTGCATGTTTTTGCTATTGCTTTGATGTTTTTGTTGCTTTGATATTTTTGTTGATGTGTAACTATGATAGATGGCGTGGTGTGTCACGTTTCCAGGATTCGCGAGGTCGGTTAATGTAATTGTCTGCCTAACTGGCTAATTGCTTTCTTGATTGATTTTCTTGCTGAAAATTACTGCATTATGTAACTTACCACGGGGAATTCAGCAAAAATAACGGTTGTACTCCTTGGGGTAATCTTACCCCCCACGGGGATAAAATTTAATATTTCCGAATTTCTTGCTGAAAATTAGTAAATATATGTAACATGGGGAATTCAGCAAAAATGACGGTTTTAATCCTTGAGGTAACTGTGCAGGTGGCTTAATTTGTTCAGGTGCCTTTATTTGTGGAGGTGGCTAACTGCGAAGTGGCTTGCTTTGTGGAACTGGCTTACTTTGTGGAAGTGGCTAACTGTGCATGTGACTTAATTTGTGTAGGCGGCTTGCTTTGTTGAAGTGGCTAACTGTACATGTGACTTAATTTGTGTAGGCGGCTTACTTTTTGGAGGTGGCTTACTTTGTGGATTTGGCTAACTACTTATGTATAAGTGACTAACTGTGTAGGTGTGGGTAACTGACAAGTGGGGTGCAAGTGTAGAGGTCGAGGACTGCAAAGAAGAGAATGGCTGCTTTGGATACTGTTAAATTAGATCATATCTTCAATGTTAGTGCATTGCTGGGCCGAAACGCATTAAAAATAACATAGTTTTTGGACAAATCTTAATTTAATTACTTCGCTTAGCGAAGTAACGGGCCCCCTCTAGTTGCTTTATAAAATGTTATTTTTGCCTGATTTAATGGTTTCCTTTTTCTATTAGATATTTATTTTTAGACATTGTTTTTATGTTTTGACTTTGTTTATTGAGCTTCCCGCAACTACACTGCAATGAGGTCAACCCATCAACTGCTCCAGAAACAAACTTTAGATTTTCGTCTGTCTTCATAAAAATCAGTTTATTATAATATTTATATATTAATAACGTACTATAGCGTACTATATAAACATATTTAGTATAAAATGAGGTTACATGATTATTAAAAATTCGAAGAAATAAAAATCAAATTAAAATAATTACACTAGTAATGCCAGAAAATAAAATTAGTAAGTTTATTATTCTGAACTATTGCCATCATGAAACAGAGAGATAGCCGTCAGTTTTGTCAACAATTGAAACAAACCAATAACTTTCATTGAATCAAAACATGTATTAGTGAAGAATTGAAAAATATCTGCGATTTTTGCGTTGACTAGCTACCACAATTGGGAATGTATTTTGACATACGACATCTTATAAGGTTAGATATTGCATAATCTTCAGTCGACGTTGGTTTGATATAATATAAATTTTTAAAATATGAGTTACTAAACAGATTCAATCAATCGTCTTGTAATAAATTTTTATCCGGATTAAGGTTTGAGTTTAATAACCAAATCTGTAAATATGGTTGGTCTTGATTTGCTGTAAAGCAAACTATTCACTGCACTTTTTTCAAAATTTAGACCCCAAATATATTAATGTAAAGAATTAGCATTATTAACCATAATAAATTGTAATAATTGTGCTTGGTAATTTAAGAGAAGAAACTAATACATTAATTAATTAAAGGTTGAGAGAATCTTATAGATAACTGTTGAGTCGATTTCCTACCGTTTATCGGGAGTGTGGGCAATAGGACAGTTTTACTAAACCCAAGATGTGTTGTTTTTGTGCCTGCTGTGGTTTTATTTCAAATCAAACTGTGTTTTAATTCTTAACTCGGTCTGACATCTTTCTCACCCACAATTAGTAAATTTTACAATTATCATTTCCCCCAAATCTAAATTATATTCTTTTAACGCAAGTAGGCAAAATAGTTACATACTATCTGAATACTATAAAATAGAATCTCCCAATATTTTAGTTTAAAGCATTATCCTGAATAACTGCAGCAACTGTTAACTCTTTACTCAGTAATTGAAATAGAACCAATCAACTAAAAATTGAAAAAAAAATCATATTGATCACGTATCAGTTGGAAACCAAAATTGAGGCTGCAATCACGTTAGTCTAAATCATTACTATTAATAACAAGAAAATGCTAGTTTACGAGAGAGTAACTGAAATTGCTAAATGTAAACTAAACTAAAAATTAAAAAATTCTGGTGGACGACTTTTGAGTTAATTTGCTACCGCCAAAAATAAATGTAGGTGAATAGTAATTCAATCCGTTGACGGTCAGTTATTAATAACATGGTTCTGTAGATTTTAATAAAAGTTTAATTTTGACTGTTAAAAAAAATTGTTGTTATTACGATCCTGTTAATCCTTTTAGTTTTGTTTTAGCGAACTGATATCTGTCTCGTCAACTTGTCATCTAACCTAACCATAGGATATAAATATTAATTCATAATAGCAAAAAATTCTGATGACTTTTGTGTCGACTTACAACCGCAAATGGATATTATTGGTAAACAGGGCATTTTGCAGATAAAAGATATTAAATTATTAAATATGTACAGTGACAAATTAGTATTGTTTTGGCTGACTTCGATAATAACTTTTAAAGATTATAATATTATTACCGATTCAATCCTTTTTCTTGTAATCAAATTTAATCCTACGTTAGATATTAGAAGGAACGAAATAGGTCAATTGGAACGTCGGTTTCGTAATTAATTCGTTCATTCAATTATCCTTATTCACATTTCTCTATAAAGCCAAATACAAGTTTGTTAATATAAACTTAATTTCAATTTATAATTAAGTGAAACTGTTCTATTTAAAAGACATTGTTCGCCCCTATTGGGCCAATGTTTTGTTGGGATGTCTCATTGGACGATATTCTGATGTAAAATTAATTATAAAGAATTAAATGAAAGATTTGTAGAAATTTATTACAACTAAAATTGCAGCTTTTAGTCTGACAATTTTATGCAAAGATTTGAATCGAGTTTCTTAACAATTTGCAGAAGAAAAAAACACAATGTGCAAACCTTGAGTGAAACATCCCCCAAAATTAACTTCACTAATTGAAACTGTTCAGAGAAACGGTAATTCCACCTTCGTGGTAGAAAAAAGGCGACGCAGATAAATTACTTATTTATGTCGCATAAATCAACCAACAACGGTTTGATTTCTAATAAAATATTTTATTGTTTTTTTGCTTACCCAATCAATTAATTTTAAGAAGGATTTATTAATTAGAAATATTATTCTTTCTGTATGTACTAGTATAGGTATATTCTTTTAAAACTTATATGAATCTTGAAAACATTGGGCAGAATGGGTTTAATTAAAGTTTGAAATCCTCCTTAACTCAAGTTAATATCAATGTATTCAAAGTTAAATAATTCTAAAACTTGTTTTGGTTGGTAATTGATTGTTACGAATTTCTGTCGACATCTTCCTCAAAAATCAACTGTGTAAATTAAAATTGTACAGTGATATCGTCGTACATCATATTTTTATCTATACATTCAATCTATTACTCAGTAGATTTGTAGTATCTTTAGCTACTTAATTTTGTTTTATTGTCATCGCAGGAAACACCAAACATTACTATGTGCTCCTTCCTGGCTCATGGAAACATTATCCTTCCGACATATATGTAATAACTGTCGGATAAATTTTAATGAAAAAAATAAAATTTGATTTCAGTTTTTTTGACTCACTGCATTGGCTTCGTATGAGTTAACTAACACTCCCTAGTAATCTAAGCGGAAATAATTGTTACATGCAATGACGACAATATTGCAGAAAATGAACCGTTAACTTGATAGTTTCACATGACAAAATATAACGTCAACTGTGTTAGATTACGGTAGCATAATCTAACTTATATTCATTTTATTACTTAACCAATCTTCAAGAAATAAATGAAATTTACGAGAGCGTTAATGGCAATTTTTGATTTGGAATAATGTAAATAGACTTTGTTCTATTAATTGACTGTGATCTTCACTAGCATTAATGACTACCGCAGTTTGTAATCAGTACTTTCTATATCAACTTTCGGTCTTTCTCTTTGAATTCTGAGACGAAAAATTCAACAAAAATAATTAAAACTGTAATTTCTACATCTAGTTATTTTTGCCTTGATTAAATTTCAGGTAAAATTTACAACTGAATTTCTGCTTCACTTTAACCTTTACGGATTTTTGTTGGCATTAAAAACAGGTAATATATTTTTCAAGCTAATAAACCGAACAATCGAAATATAGAAAAGTAGCGAAAGGCGCCCATGCTGGTATTACATGAGCATTTATTTATTGATTAGGCCTATGCATGATTTTCTCAAGTCACCCCAAAAAAAATTGAAATCGAAATTACCGTTAAACGGTAACGGTATGTTTCAAAATGACCTCACATCTATGCATAAAGATGCTATGCATCTGTTTTAGATGCATAAAGGAATCGAATGATATGCTACTTAACATATGATGTCGATGAAATTTTTGAAATTCTCACACTTAGTTATTTAAACTGTTTTATTTTGCTTCATAACTGACAACTCACTTCACAGTAATTGAAAAATATATTTGTAATCACAAGTATCGAAATCCATAAACTCACAAGTCTAGTAATTCACAAAATAATATATTCACTAGGCTGGAATCTATACGTAGTTTTACCATATATTTAAATCTGATATTGTCAAACCTAATCCAACTAAACACATTCTGGATCATGGATTTAATGGTAGGATTATACTTACCAGGTTTTTTGGGTGTTAACACATAAAATTCAACTTATGTGTTAACACGCCTGTTAACACATAAGAACCAATGTGTTAACAGCCCTGTTAAAACATAACATCTTAAAACATAACATCCTATCGCGGAATTTCGTTTTCTAGGGTAGGGTGACCTTTGACCTCTCTGGTAAGGGATGGGTCAGAGTGGACAATGAACACTTCCTACCTGTATTTTGGGATGAGGAAGTCGAATCCGTTGAGTTTGAGTCGATAAATTAATGCCCGCTTGAGATATCCCGGAATGTCGGTTTCTAGGGTTGGCTGTCCTTTGCCCTCCCTGGTAAGGGATGGGTCAGAGTGGACAGAGAACACTTCCTACCTGTATTTTGGGATGAGGAACTGGAATCCGTTGAGTTTGAGTCGATAAATTAAATCAAGCTTGAGATATCCCGGAATTTCGTTTTCTAGGGTAGGGTGACCTTTGACCTCCCTGGTAAGGGATGGGTTAGGGTCGATTAAGAACATTTCGCACCTGCATTTTTGGACGAGGAACTCAAATCCGTTGAGTTTGAGACTCTACATTGAATCCGTTTTGAGATATCGCGGGTTTTATATTTGACCTTATTTGTGAGTTATAGGGGTCAAAATTTTGAAAAGTCTCGAATGATCTACCTAGAGTTTTTAGTGCTGATTCTAAGGCAAAAAAGATTTTTCGTCTATCTATAAAACCCTTTACGCTAGAGCGTGACTCCCGAGATCCGTTTTTTGAACGTTTTGACCCCTAACCCCTGTCTATGATGACGTGGGGTCAAACAAATTTACCACTGAGTTTCTACTACCAAATGCTACTAAACTATGATGGTACCTTAAATTTTCCAGAAATTTTTGAGATTAGCTTCCGGTTTGGTATACAGCTGCTGTATACTGGATTTCGTAGATCAGTTTTATGTTGTATTAAAACATGTTTTGCTTAGTTCTGCTATGTATGTCATTGCAGGTAACACTAATGACCACAACGTGATCCTTCCTGGCTACTGGAGGCAGGCAAATTATGATTCCGACATATAGTAATTGTCAGATAAAGAATAATAAAACAAACATAATTTGATTTCAGCTTTATTGACGCAGAGTTTGAGCTTCACGAGTGTTATATAACGCACTTTAGCAATCAATGGGGAATAATTATTAGATGCAGTGTCGACGATAACGCAGAAAACTCAATAGTGTCACATGAAAAGAACAAACTAAAGTCAATTGTGTGAGATTGCTGTAGCATAATCAATCTGACAATGATTTACAACAACTTTAACCTTTAGCCCTGCTACACTGTGATATTGGTAGTCAGTAATACATTTGAGTGTCGAAAATGATCACCAGATTCTTGGTTACAAAATCCACAGCTTTTGATATAATAATAAATTGACGTGTCCGTACGGCGACCTCAAAACCGTGGAGAATCGGATTGAAACCTGTCAGAGGTAATCCCTTCCCATTCAGACACATGACGGATGATCAACAAAACCAAAGTAGAATACGAGTTCTACATTTATAGGCATCAAAATAGGTGGGGCGCCATATTCGTACACGCCATGGTGTTGTCACAGCTTGCCCGTAAATTGGAAATGTCCTGCTTGCTGAAAACGTAAGTTTTCGCTCAGAAACCAAAACAATCTCCAGTGTTGCCAAAGCTTGAGGCATTGAACTCTCTTGAGGTTCAACTGAAAGATATTAGTCCCGGGGTGCTAGTGCAATACCATACATCCCCGGATTTACAAGGATATGGAAGTATTTATGTAAGCTCCAAGCGTTTATCGAAACGGGAAAAACGGTGAGGGGTCAGCACTTTTTGAACATTCCGGTACACTGTCTACAAAATAGCTAAATACCCGAATTCTGCACGAGATATATATAAAAACATGTATTTTTCAATGGTGTATACCAATGTTTAAAAACTTGTATGCACATCACTAAAACCAAGGCTTGAAAAAAGTCGCCCGACATAAAAACCGATCCTTATCAATCCTATAAACTAGTCTGAATAATTTCAATTATTGTTTGCAAAAACAGTAAACTCTTTACTCATTAAATGAAATGCAATTAATCAACTAACCATTCGAGAAATGTGGTATATGATTTTTGTGTTGATTTGTTACCGCTAACGGTTAATGTAGGTTTTCACCGATTTTTATGCTGACTACAGATACCTTCCCGATGTAAGGATTGCTTAGATTTTAACGAATGCTTAATTTAATTTTAAGTTTTACAAAAATGAGTTATTAAAACCGCCTCAATGGTTATTTTTTTATCAATTTTTAAGCGACGTGACATCTTTGTACCCGACAAATTATGTATATAAATGGTACAGGTCAAATTTCGTCTCAAAATATTCATTAGCAAAAAAATTAAACTCCCAAAAAATATTAGCAAACTTAACTTAAGACTTTTAAAATGTAGTTGTTGTCTCTCGAATGATCTAAACAGTGCATCCAATGATAACACTTTGTTAGGATGAGGTGTAATGAGTATTAAAACTGTGTAAGGTACTAGTAACGAGTTTGTAATATATAATAACTGTAATAATAACTGTTTGTAATATATACCTTTTGCTACGATAATATACAGGTTGCAAATATATCATTTTGTGTAGTTAATATCATTAATCCTATAATTACTAACCATATTACCATGTAATTGAAAACCATGCATGGACAGATGGAATAATAACAGCAACAAATCATATTGTTGGCTTAGTTCGCACTTAAGACAATTTACATTTTTAGTTTATAAGTACCTATAAGTTATCTCAATTTACTGGTTTATGAACATGAGCTATCAGTGATTTTTAGGTGTGATACACAGGAGATATCTTGAATTTTGAGGCAACGACTGATAGCTCATCTGCAAAAACTAGTAAAATTGAGGTAGCTAATGTTCCACCAGCTAAGAAAGGAAGGATGTCTTATGTGCGAACTAAGCCAGCGATATGACTTTGGAGTCGATTTGCTACCACGAATGCGGAACGTTGGTAAACAAAATGTTTAATAGGCAGAAGGTATGTCATAGGTCCTGATAGTTACTTTTGTCTTACAATAAGTTGCACGTAATAATAATAATAAATTTAATAATATGTTATATTATCTGCGTTAATCATTTTTCTTGTAACCACATTGTAATACTGACTGACATCATTGCTACAGACCAATATGTAAATTGTACGATGTAGGCTTATTTAACTCCAAAAGAAATTGCTCACTTCATATGAGTATGTAATTTAACGAATTAATTTTCAGTGTACAAATATTTAACATATATAGGCCCTTTCTATTAATAAAATGTTACTTTCCACTGCGTTTTCCATTTCAAATATACGCTGCCTCGTTTAGCTACTTTTGCTTAAACCATTGGGTAGATTTTTTACTAAACTGACACACGTTGCATTTTAATGTTTACATAGAAAATTGACGCATTCACCAATTTACGTGGCACAAAAGAAGCAAATATTTTACACTTACGATAATAAACCAGGAGTTGTGATCCATATTTTTTCAGTTTTAGGAAATTGATCACAGTAATTCAATATATATTGAATAAGGACAATAACTCATACAGTGATTTATTAACTCACCTGCTGCGCTGCTTTTACTCCGATTAGTTGTAATGCTATTTTAACTATTGTCTAGATTAGTACTGATTAGTACATTATCTAGATTATGTCGTTAAACTCTTTTGACATCGATATTTGTTTTACATAGTTGAGTGGATTACTTGTACTTTCTATGAAATGAATTTTTGACAAATTCTTTAAACAATTAACGTTGTAAGAAATTGTGAGATTTTGTTATTCTCTTCATAAAATTGAAGCCGATTTTTTAGTTTCATATATGCACTTAGGGCAATAACTCAAGCCACAATATAATAATTACTGCCGGAGATCTAATGGTTACGGTCACTATGTGAATGTTGAATAGAGCTTAATTTTACTAGGTATTACCAGCCAATCTTCATGCGGAGATAACAATGTTAGTGTTGCCCATTATATCACATACGCACCTAATCGTTACTAAAGCTTATTTAGAAATTTCAATTTCAAATTGGTTTTATTTTCAATTCAAACTGATAAATTCCTCTGTAATCAATGCCAATTTTAACCAACACAGTAACTTACTGTCAGTAAGCAAAAAGATGTTTGGAAATGCAACATTCATAATTTAGCAGTTTGAATGTTTCGGCGACATAGGGTGTAACCTAAGTGTATACAAGTTTATTAATGTCACCAGGTCACCTCTTATTGCATAGTATAGTAGACTAGGTTTACCAAGTTGACATTAATAACATATTGAATTTTAAACAAATCTTCGGCAAATAGAGGTAAATTGCCCAAATTTGCATTACGAAACCATTGCAACAAAGTCTTACAAAAAAGGCATTAGTCTTAAAACCTTCAAACCTTCAAAAGTCTTACAACATTTAAACCCTCCTTCAGCTAAACAATTAATTAAGCTAAAATTGAATTGGAACTAAATGTCTTCGAGAAGTCGATTAGGTAATTATTTTTACTGAAATTCAATTTGTAACCAAATTTGTTAAAACGGTAGAATATTATTAAAATTAATCAGACCAATATTTCTTTCATTGCAATATTATTAATTCAAAAGACTCAATCTTTTTGAAATTGGGGATTTTTGGATGTAGGGATTATTGGATTGGGGATTTTTGGACTTGGGGATTTTTGATTCACTCCAACCGCCCCTCATAGAACCCCGTTCCAATAATCCGCTTGTCCAAAAACCCATTGCATAAGGAGATATGGGTCAAAAAGAGACTTCGAAAATTAAAATTCGTAGGCTGTGCAGCTTACAGTTTTAAATCAAATCAGATGTAAATTGGCAATTGTATGTAAAATGAGAGTATAAAATGGGGTCAGGTTTGCGTTTTTCCAGATTTTGAATTTAGAAAACGTTTTGTCGCGGAAACTTCATAATTCAAAAATTGTTAAGTAACGTCGAAATTTAATGGTTGCATCATGTTCCCCGTGCTAGATTACATATATTGAGATTAAATTCATAAATATGGGGTCATTTATAAATGTTAAAAAAGACTTCAAAAATCAATAAATTATGATAATCGGCGATATATCGTAAACGGAGACATCTTTTACTAATCTGATTTCAGATTTGAATTTTACGTTAAAAACTAGACTAGCTTCATCTTATGTTTTAAAATGTGACCGTTTCGATTTGAAATTGACGTTTGGTGAAAAATACGGTTTTCGTCGGGTTCCCCCTGTCATAAACTGTCAGTATACCAATTTGTAGCCTAAAATTCAAAGTTTTAGAATTTGACCTTTTGATTTCAAATTGACCTTTGCGATTTTAAATTGACCTGTGACAATGAATATTATTTTCTAATGTCAAAGAGTACCTGTATAGCAAATTATAAGTCATAATTCTCAGTTTTTGAAATATTCAAGATTAACGGAACAGGGGTATGTACCTAGTGGGGGATGTGGGGGACAAGCCAGAACTGTCTGTCGAAAAATTCATAGAGAAGAAATCGGATGGTGTATTGTCACTAAAAACAGCCCATGATTAAAATCCCATTACGGCCAACTCGAACGGGTCTGCGGCAACTATCTAAACCAAATTTGAACGGTTCTAGGCCATTCAATTTAATTGGACAACGTTGAGCAAGCTCACTTTTCTGATATGAGAGTAGACTAATGACATTACATAAATCTTCTTGGTCAGTTCAGCAGATAGGATATTAATAATTGCCACACTCTCTGCAATAAATTCTTTAATTTATTGTTTGTGATACTACATACAAAACTAAAGTAAACTGCATCGAATATCTTTAAGAACAGTCCCAAATATCGAGATTTTGAATCTCGTAACAAATTTTCGTGTAAACCAAAACCAACAATGAGAAAATGCGCATGAAAAAATAGTATTTAGTATGCGAAATACAAAATCTTAAGTAAACATGCACCGTGATAACCTCTAACGTGTTTTTTGGGTGTTGCAAAACTTTAAGAACAGGCTATGAAATATTTATTTTACATGATTAAAATACAATCAACTGGTCATTAATCATTAACACGAATAAGAGTTCGATAAGAAAGTTTCCTGGGCCGTCCTCCCGGATTATTCTTCCCATAATTTTCCTTGTTCTTAAATAAATTAACCACGGCACATGTTGATGGATCAATTTTTCTCCCAAGTCCCGATATCCCAAGCCTACTTCACGAAATGCTGCAATTTTGCCCCGTTTAACGGCAGTAAGTCTTCGCCCGTGACCCATACCGGAAATGGTAAGTTATTCCCGCCAAATGACTAAAAATTACAATAAACCTAATTGGCAGACATTTGTAATAAATATGTTATAATATCCAATTATATTTTACCTGAAATTTAGTCTAAAATTTTTACAATCGTACACTTCCGGGTAATGCTCTTAAAGTTTTCCAATGCACGAAAAACCATACTAGGTGTCGCACTGGCCAATTTTAACTCAAATTCTTTATTTTTCATTCTAAATATGATTTTTTCGGGAGCAATTATCAGTAGTCGGTTTTGGTTTAAACCAAAATGAGTTTGCAGATTCAAAATCTCGAAATTTAGGGGGGTACTTAAAGATATGCGATGCAGTTTAGTTGCAGATAAAAAATCCTCCACTATTAAAATCGGCAAGCAAATGTCCAATATTCAATATTTCCAAAAAGGTTTCCAAAACAAAAAAATTATTGCAGACCTGCCCAAATCACATTTTACATTAAATTTTGAGTCAATATACTACTGTAAATATTATAAGAAGGTAAATGCCACATTTAGATAATTTACTGTCCTCGCTTTCCATATTAATTCATTTTAAAATTTGCTTTAATGCTTTAATAATAATCAGAAAATGATATTTTAAAATATGTATCATAATTGCTTCAGTTAGAGTTCTTTGCATTTATTGTAATTGTAACTGATTGTAATGAATTGTTATGCTGATATCTTTACAAGAAATCAACTGTGTGATTAGTTACTTAAGCAATTACTTACTTAGTGTTTGTTTTTATTACAATGGGTTTCGATTAGTTCTACTTTGTCGTCGCAGGTAACAACGTCCTCCTTCCTGGAATGTGGTACATTGCACATTCTATATGCAATAATTTTTGGATAAAGTTTAATAAAAAAAAACAATTTGGTTCTAGTTTAAAAGACTCACTGTATTTTCTTCACTTCACTTAATTAACGTTCCCTAACAATAATTTTTTCACTTTTGACAAGTCCTCCAGAAATAACCAAAATTTACCATAGTATTAATAATTAATAAAAATTGTTGCCAATAACTTCCAACTATCTTAATGAGTTTTGATTTGAACAATACGAAGAAAATAAATACAACAATAATTTTGACGCTTAATTGGCTGGTTCTCAGCGATAACCTGGCTTATACCCAAAAATAAAATACCGTATTCTTCTAATGCTAACAGCAACCGCAATACCGCAGTTCAATCGCAATTTTAAAATTTGACACGGCGATTTCAAATTGACCTTTTGTACAAAATCTTAATTCCATGATGTTGATTATGTCAGAATGTCAAGAATTAGCAAAAATCATTAGAAGAAATATGGTAATTTAATTTTGCGGCATAAGCCTGGTTTTCCCTGAGAACCAGAAAATTACTCTTGTTTGAGAAAGAATTTAGTATAATTTACAACTGTTTTTCTGTTGAATTTCAACGCTCCGAGTTTTCTATTGGCATGAAAAAACCGATAAAAATTCTCAAGTTAAATCGTCCAGCTCTAATTCTTAGTAAGAAGGTTGAGTGACTTTGCTGATGTGTAGCAATTAAATTAAATTATTATTTAATACCTATCATTCAAAACTGTCTATCTACATTTTTGGGAAATTGTGAGATGAGATGAACATGTTTCTTCTCATACTATCGGGAGCATTTTGGCCTAACCACAAATGTAGATATGTGATTTGAATGAACACTGATGATACTATTTTTGCAAAACGAAGTAGTAGTATTTTAATTATTTTTTCGGGAAGTTAATTTTTAAATATAATTAAATTAGATATTGTTAATATACTACGTTTCAATTCAATGAAAATTTAAAAAAAATCATGCTGCAAACATTTTGTTAATGCTTACTTGTTATATTCCAATGCAGTGCAAATGCATGTATGTATTTAAGTTCTGTGAATTGAGTTTTTACATAGTTTGCTAAACAGTAAATTTATTCAAACGTTGCTAGCTGCTTTTAGGCTTCATTTAATTTAAGTTTAATTATGCTTCCATTTTTTATTTCAGCTTTCACGTGGTAACGTCAATATTATACAATGGTAGCTATACGTTAATTGAACAGTTTATTTAGGTATTCGAGCGATTTTATTTTATTTTCAAACTGATAAATTTCCTCTGTCAATAAAGTCTTTTTAACAAAAACCATATGTAAACAAGTCAGCCAAGTCCAATATTCAAAATTTAAAACTATCATTTTGAATGATTCGGGGACTGATAGTTTAACCGTGTTGCGTGCAAGGGCATTACGCCGAAAGGTTTACAACTTACAACAATAGACTGACAGCTATTGTTAACATATTTGGCTAATAACATGTTGCTACCTAAATTCATATAACTTATATGATATAAGAAAACCATTGCAACACGTAGTTAATCTCTTGCTCAAACCAAACACTTACTACAACTACATAAACTTCTCCATGATGTTTAACTATTAATGCGTCGATTCGATACCGGTGACAATTAATATGAATAATACGTCCTTTTAATACACTACAAGGTTATTCAGTCCCAGGTCGTCACTTGAAGAGATTGTTTTGATGAAAACTTAATTATACCAAACTTTGATACAATACTTTAATTTCAGAAAAAATAATCATTTCACTACTTCAATGTTAATTCTAAAGAATCAATCTTTTAATTTTGTGTTGTTTTTAATAAATTCAATTCCTCTGCTTAGTAAAGAATCTTGATGTTGAAAACTTTCTCACGAACCAATTATGTAAATTATAATATTGACATTATACCCCAAAGAGTATTATATGGTGAAATATTGAGACCTGTTCATAAGGATTCTTTGCATATGAATTAATGAGTTAGGCTGTGTGATTTATGTAATAATTACGCAAACCAAATTTTAAAGCTTCGAGAATATTACCAACATAATTTTCATGTTCATTATTGTTAAATCAGTAAATTTGTATCAATTCATCCTTCCATTTTTTACTCAAGGTTTGATTACATACTTACAATGTTACAATTAACATTGAAATAAACTGCGTGATTTAGGTAATTTTTAAAGCTAGTTGTTTATGATTTTTATTGAACGCATCTTTTAATTTTATACTTTTATGTAAAGTGAAACATCTACAAATTATGTAAGGTATGTACATTGAAATAAATCCCATTTTCATTTTATCAGTATTGTGACTCCGATATATGTAGCCATCAGAAATCGACCTAACATAAAAATTATCATTTCAACTTACATTGAATGCGACATACTCGCTAAGAATCAAATCCACGAATAAAGAATTACAAAAAATACCATGAATTTTGAGACGGCTTGCTACCGCTTATTAGGAAGTTAGGAAAAACCATAACACAAATGGATATAGGTTTATTGCGTGGTATGCAGGCTTGGGCAACTGGCGAGGAATTAGCCATTGCGCCTCAGTAATGTACTTTTTTGCCCAATCGCCC
>JAHZMV010007232.1:0-23415 GCA_027743765.1 Coecobrya sp. COE2
ATTTTCCGCAGAACGTTTTCCTCGCTAAATAGTCTCTGGAAAGTATGCCAAACGTGGCGGTCTAGATGTCCCTGAAAATTTTAGTTAACGTTATGGATGCTTGGAAAACAAGATATTCCCATATAAATAGACGTATAACGTCTTGGGATCATTTTAAGCAATACAAATCCATTCATACATGAAAGCAGCAGTTTTGCCAGGCAACTTACAATGTATAAATGAACTATGAATCAGCCTCTGTAAAATTCCATATCAGTACTTCTACGTAATATCTTTCCACTTACAGATGTGACTAAATTAAAATTATGATTTGTGTAGAATTGAATCATTTTAAAAACATTACAGGTTCGGCATATAAATATTGAATACGTACGTAGAAATTTATACGTTTGTGAAAGAAATTAGATTTTGGAAGTATACTTTAGGTACTTGCTATTAGAGGGAAGTAGATACATTTTTAAAACTTTCAATTTTGGAGGGGCTTCTATACTGTTTTGATTTTTCTTTCAGCTGCTTTGTAAAACGTAAATATCTTCTCACCTAAATGCAACAAATGTTGGTGTTATATTTTATAATGTTATCAGAATATTTCATTTGCAATTAGATTTCTCAGCAACTTACAAAATTTATTGAAGTCAAAGCTTTCTTTACGAAAAATGTTTTAGAGGACCTTGCATTTTGCTGAAAAGCAGAAAATTTGAACCAAGCCCTATAATTCCATCAAAATATGATACCTAGCACCAAATAACGATCAATTGAAAAGCAGACTGTCTATGATAATTTGTCGCATATTTCATGCCCTTCTCCCCAGAGCATCAAAATTAAGTTTAGATATATTTAATATTCAAGTTTGGAGGCAAGTTGTTATTTTTACGCGTGCTTACTCAATATCAGTGTATATTTTCATAACGCAATGACAACAACAAAAGTTACACGAAAGGCAAATCCTCACAAAGAAGCTGAATACTAGTTTATTCTGCCAATGAAGTTTTATACTAGTAAAATAAATTTCTTTCCGTAATATAGAAAATATTTGTCTCACAAGTTACCTAATACTCATCAACGTTACGAAGCCATATTAAACATTGAGCGTATGTTATGTCACAAGTACAATGTACATATGTAAAATAAATTCAAAGTCATATATATTTAAATTTGGGCGATACTTTTCATAGATACCTTTATATTCTATCTAGTATTATTACATTTTTGTAAAGCCAATGTAACGTATATCCAAGAAGCACAAATAAGGATGCTTGTAACATTCTGTCGTATGAAAATATTACATACGATACGATACATTATGATAATATTACGACACAGTCTTGGGATTGCATAAAATAAATGAAGTTTCAATAGTAGTAGATTGCCATTATATTAACCCAATCGACAGTATATAACATTGAGTATATGTAGTCAGACAGGAAGAAATAGAAAAGCAAGTCGCACAAGAAGTTACAATCACACTGATTTTGTAACGTATTTTGTAAGGCATTAAATAATATAGATACCTATATAATATAAGCATTCCGATAAGTACAAAAATGATTCAAAAATTAATTGCTTAGGTAAAGATAGGCTCAGTAAATTTTGGTTCCTATATTTAGTTTCAAATATACTGATATTAGTTAAGGTAATAAAATCTTATTCCGGGTACTATATAATAAAATACTAAATAACGTCCAGTGTAATCAAATAATGGTGTATTATATATTTCCTCTGACTGTTTTCTGGACCAGTTTAAACTAAAAATAATATTTGTATAGAAAATTAAGTGAGGTTAGCGGGATGAGAACAAAGATATTCATAAATATTAAATTCGACCTGTAATTTGCTGAGTCCAGTTTATTTGACTCTTTGAACATTATTAACGCTACAAATATTTGAACTTTGGCATGTTTTGTTAACAACATACAAACATTTCAATGAATTTCCCAAACAGTTTCGACGTAAAATGTCAAGGATAAAAATAACCGTGAGAGGTAGCACGTGCGGAGTTTGTTTGTGAGTTTAATAACATGCAAAAGCAATTTTGAAATTAAAATTATTATCAAAAGTGTACGCATTTTGGTCCTTGTATTATTTCCTAAACTTTTGTCAGCACAACAGCAATATCAGCTCAAATGCGGAAATAAAGAAACTTCTATTTAATTTGAAACCCAACTCCTTTTCGTAAAAGGAATTTAACCAGTTTTAAGTTTTTTTTCTTATTTTAAGTCTAAAGAGAAATGGAAACAATTATAATCTGTGTATGAAGTTCAGCTTTTACCATCAGGGAAACTGTGACTTTTTCTTGTCAAGTCAGGGTAACATTTATTGACTGCCATTGTGATAGCTTGGGTAATATAACAAAACGTTTAGGGTTTTACTGTCGAGTTAAATTTCTTTAAACCAAAGTCGTCATTTCGTTGACCATAAAAACTCGTTTCTTTTCTAAACTTGTAAGAACTCATTTGGCAAATACCTTTAAGACTTCCCAAAGTTATTGTTTCCATCAAAATGTTTCAAGATTAAACAAGTTTCAGAAAGCTTTAACCACTGATACGTTTTTCACATGATCAATACAGCAAAATACTAGTAGTTGAGGGAGGTTACTTAACGTGCGATATTCAAAGTAAGAAATGATTAAACTTTAAAGTTGGCAACTGCTAAAATTTTGTACAATAAACGTTACATGTTATTGTTCCGAAGCATTGATAAATAACAGTATATTTTTGGTTTAGAGGTTGAAAGTATCCTGTCATTAATGAGACTATGATAGAAAATACGTTCACAATTTAGATAGCGATGATTTCACGGTGCGTTTACAAAACAGGACTTGTTTGTCTTTAATACATTTAAAAAGCTAAAACGTTGACTTGTTACTTTCTACTTGGAATTTTGCGACAGTCACGAACTGTGAATGAAACTGGTAAGTGGAAAATCGTATATCGATCTGAGAAAGCAGCGGTGTCCTTCTAGTCATTACCATACAAAAACTAAATTAAAAGAACAAGATCAAAAGTAGCATTCAGGGCAAATAGGACTTTGGCTGAAAGCTCACAAGCAATTAATACATTCCGGCTATCCCCATATCTATTACGTGTTATGTATATGTTTCAGATGGTCCACGATTTTCTGAGAAAATTCGAAAGTGTCGAGCCTTTGTAATGGAAAACGAAAAAGCGTTACATGAAACCCAAACTATTATACGTGCACGTAGGAACGAGATTATTTATTTTGTGATTACAACACGTTATTCGATTTGTATTAGTGTAACGTCTTATAAGCGAATAAATTAAGTGAAAAAAACATATAAACATATTATTTATTCTGAGCATATGGGAATGAATTATTTTTCACTCTATACCTCACACAACCGCCGGAATTGTAGAATTATTTGTCAAAGTGTTAATATAAATTGAAGGAAACATACAAAATGTCACGAATATCAAACATGTTAAATCACAAATACAATGTGTGCTGAAGGTTTGTGAGTTTAACTGCTATTACTATCCGACACCTTTTTTCTATAGACACCTGTATATACAAGTAAGAGTACATGAAAGAATAAGCTGCTAGTCAGATTATTTTCGTAATATTTTTGTGAGACAAATTTAGAATAGGAAATTACGTTCTTTATAAGATTGTGTTATTTGACACCAAAATGTGATCTAATGAATGACACGATACAATAGAAATGGTTAATTTTGCATCATGAATTCTCAGTTTTTTTAGATTCCTGGAATCATTTGGTTACGCGGAGTAGTTTGTTGGTTGAAAGGTGGGCCAACTATTAAAATGCAAAAAGGAATCGTGCATTCAATTCCTTCCATCCAAGATCTCTAACTGTTGAAGTTGTGGGCTGAGTGATAGCTTATTGGAGATTGTTAAAAATTCTGACGAAAATGCATTACGCAAACCTTAATGGTTTAAATATCAATTAATTCACCCTTTCTGAAGTTTCATACCTAAAGCCATTACTTCTATTACAAATCCAGTCAGGAATTACCTAGAACTAATATTTTATGTTTCCAGAATAAGGCCAGGAATGTTTTGACTTTGAATTCTATAACTAAAGTCAATGTTCAATATTTGGTATAAAAGTACGACAAGTATTTTGGGGTATGGTGAACGTGATGAATGCATTGGAATGATATGGAATTATTTCCTCTACAAAAAATCCTTTTCAAGACTTTCTCGCAACCAGATATTTGTTTAGCAGGCACCAGAACTAGAACGATGTACTCGGTGAACTATTCAAGGAAACATTCCGGATTAGTGACGCGTGAAATTGCCAATGGAGTGTGGAATTGTTTCTTCTAGACTGGTCTTTTGTGAAATTACATACGTAACATCTAGTTGGTAAACGTTAACAAGCTCTTGCTATATATTATAATATGTACATCATAATTAATATATATAATGATACAAATTTTGCGTATAAAGCGTCTAGGACATCATCACACAGACTTTGTTCTCTTCATTGATTCAGCTAAAACTTTTTCTGATCTAACGAGTACGTATAATTATAACCGAAAAAGGCGTCTGCTGAATGTCAGAGTAGAGCAAGTACAAGAAACCCTTCCATAGTTCACTAGATTCGTGAACTAACGGCGTAGTTCGTATAACAGTTACCAAATACCATGGACAAAGGTTTAGGCATACCACATACATATATGCCAACATTAAATTCTGGCTATTTGTTAATTTTACGGAAATATGAACTTTTTGATTAATATCCAGCGGGTTATATACATATGTACTGTAGCTAAGAGGAGACCCATTGACGTGGATTTGCGTTCTCTCGGGAAATACTGCACTGGTTTGTCAGTTAATAACATACATTCATGTACTATAGTAATACATGTCAAACTTTCCGATAACGATAGCGCTTCCATCAGAATATTGGATAAGTGTTATAATTAAGTTAGTAGAGAATTAAATATAGATTTTTGGAACGAAAGGCAGTAAAACAACGTTTTCTCAATATTTCTACCATAATAATCTCAAATGTGCAAAATCAGTAAACTTCATTAATTATCCTGCAGTTGGGCCAAGATAAAAAAGAATTCGACACTTACATTCTGTGTGATGTTATGTCGGCGACTTAATGAAGGTTTAACAGGTTTGAAACAATCGGGGTTATTTTTGTGACAATGGGAAATCCGGCGTAACATGTTGTGCCATATTGATTAAATAAATCTGACTGATTTAAGATAATTCTATAAAATACAAGTATTTTTACGTATAACCTACCAATATTTATTTGCGTTCAGTTATATCCGATCCGAGTGTTCCAAATTTATAAAAAAAATAACTGCAAATACCGACGCTTCATTACGCTCACAAAAGTTTTTAATACTACAAAGTCAATATATCTTTGGTGGAACGTTCCAAGAAAAACAACATACTTATTCCTGGCATGTACACGACAGAATTTTAAAATCTTGATTTACAAGTATTACCATACAACATATGCCAATAAATTTGAATTTGAACTTTAATGCGTCTTGCCAATTCAGTACAATACTGGCTTTCAGACGAATAAACTCATACATACCTATTGAAACAACAGCTTTGTTACAAGTCGTTTTACTGTATAAAAAGATTTATTCGGAAAGCAATGCTTTTTGCGATTTTTAAGGAATCTTAGCGGAAAATGATTTCATGTGGATTCCCTTGTAAGCTACTCCCATTAGCAATGTCTGTATTTACTAAAGTAATATTTTGGGAACTGGGGGGGAAACAATGTTTTCAAGCATATTAAAATTCCTTATCCTGTCCAACGGCGTCCATATCTTTTTCTGAGAAATGGAATCACACTAGAAAACCGGAATGGATTCCGGGTAGTTTAGATAACAGCTATATATATCCCGTGTTTTTTTGTCTTTACTAATGTATTAGATGCCTACTGCAGTTTTAAGGACACAATCATAGAGTATCGCCTATTTGATTAATATTATCCTTTGGATAAAAATTAAGACGGTTGGGAAATAGAGTCCAAAATGCTTCGATCAATACTGTAAATTGGCAATCAAATTCTTCATTTGGTTACGGTATAACAAGTTTCGGAAATGGCAAATATTAAGATGCAGGATGGCACCGGTAAAAATTTCATGGATTTAAAAAAATATTTTTTTACAATTATGAGGATAATTTGGCGTTTAACTGCAAATTTACTCAATGTTTTCAATTAAGAGAAAATATTACCTTCAGAATGAGACACATTGCGGCATCTGAGAGCAGTTCGCTCATCCCGCGTGATTTTCTTGCTCTTTATGCATGTATCTGAATGCAGCAATCAAGGAATCGTATAAAGTGTTATGCAGGAAAAGTATTCAACCAATCTTTTTCACCAGCATATAAAATGCACGCAAATTAACTACACTATCAATCTCTGCCAGCTAAAACACAGAACATCTTTATCAGAATATCTCTACTTGAGGAACATACACGTTTAAATATATACGAAAGCCATATGCATTTTTTTCTTTGACTTTCTTTTTGTAAAAAAACAACATTATTTCTATTTATGTTTCCAAAGTTGACAACATATATAATCAAAACAAATATTGGTTTGGAATATTATTAGAAAATCAAAGGCTTTGTTTTTTTTGTACATGACTATATTTATAGTTGCATTAAACTGATTCAGCCCAACCCTTTTCATTTATAAATAGTGACATCAATTTTCTAAATTTTAAGAATTGCATTTGTCTCTAAAACTGTGCAACCTATAAGTTTTTAATGTATGGATTATTTTACATCATTTTATAACAACAAGTTGAAGATCAGACAGAAAAGTAATTGCGCGGATTTCTACGTTGTTAGATACCTCACAACTAGTACCTTTGTAATCAATGAATTACCTTTACTTGTTTGTATACGATATCGTAATAAAGAACGTTGCAAAAGTTTCGAGCAAAGTAGGTCATACAAATTTCAAAAAGATATATAACTTTAAAACTACCTTACCGATTTCGATGAAATTTTCAGTGTTGTTATAGCGATCTTCCCTGTATAAATACTGAAGAATATATAAAAGACCGTGTTTTGTTCGGAGAATAATTGAAAAAAGAAGGAGTGTTGGACCCCTCGAGTGTAAAACGCTCCCACATCTTATCAGCAATGAATAATGAATTGAATTGAATCCAGTGGGAAGCCGACAAAATAGGAGATACTACAGCAACAACAAAGAACATGTACCTCCAATTGTTACCCTAAACCGTGGACTTAAAAACAGGTAGCTGGTGGGTCTAGTGCAAAGTAGTCACTCACCTAAATATTTCGGAAACTGAATTCGCGAACGCCAAATACTATTAGGAAAAAAATCTTCCTGGGTACATCACATCCCTAAAGGATACGGCTTTATTTCCCCGATCTAGAAAAATTGTTTATCAATAAGACGTGGCTACTGGAGCCCGTTACGTAGTTTTTGGAGGAGCAAGGTTTTAAAGTCTGTGATAATGGGGTGTGGCCAGGAAACTGGAAATAATCTGGATCTTGACCCAATCGAGAATCCATGTAGTATACTTAAGGAATGTGCGTGTGAGGCTTCAGTACCCAAAAATAAAAACTTGGAAAATTCGTTGGAAAACTTAGCAGAATCCTTGCCAAACATAATTTATTCAATGTTAGGTACAAGCGGAGGATTAACGAAGAATTAACTAACAACCCACTGAAAATTTCATCGAAATCGGTAAGGTGTTTTTGACTAGTACCGTTTTTAAATGTTTTAGCCCAACTGGGCTCGAAACTTTAGCAACACCCTTTACCTGTTTCACATGACTCGACGAATTAACGTACGATTTACTTGTTAACCAAAATTGTTATTTTTAATTGTCATTTCGCTATGTAATGCAAATATAGGAAGCATAATATTTTGCGCAATATATCTTTCAAAACTTTAATTCAAAATAACACTGTAGGCGCTTGTAACAACACACTATATAATTTCCGATGAAACATACATATTTATCAGTATGGATAAAAGCACAAATATATCAAACTATAGATTTTGCATCAGTGAAGAGAGGCTGAAACTGAAAGGAGCTATTTTCCAGTTTGTTTATCTGACGCTTATGTAACCATGAAATTTTTAAATCGTCACAGAGTACATCAACCACTGTATTTCTGTCTATCACGCATTCAAAAGTGAATTGAAACCGCGGTCGTTAAAAAATTGGTAGTTGATAGAGATATACGGAACCCGAAAACAAGCGATTAGGACAAATAATTTCTGTTTCAAAAATTTTTCTAGTTTGCATTAGCATGCCTGTTCCATAGATATGTTTATTCACAGGATAAAAGGGCAGGGTAATATTCATTATTTATTAAAAACACGTTATATAAACAAAGTATATTTTTAAAGTCAAGTATGACATTTTACCATGGTGTTTCGTTTCCCCACAGGCAGAATTCAGACCCAAGTTTACTTCACTAGGCAAGATAAAAGAATACTCAATAATATGCAAACTTTGTCCAGTGTACCAAAAGCAAACAAAATGTTGATATTTTGTTCTATTGCAGGTGAAAGTGGCTAATGCCAGTTTCATAAAACCATCTCTCAGACGAGAAAGTAACCTCCCCGTAAATCCTTCTACATTAATTTAATACTTTGTATTCTTTGGATTCACAATATCCACGTAGTTTATATTAAATTCAAGGCTCAAAAATAGAGAGACGTTTCGAATTAGTATATTATGTAATTCATTGTGAAGGACCAAATGCATTTTCTAGTGACGTCAATGGTAAAAACCTAAAGGGCAATTTAAACAAAAGTAGTATCCAGGACAAATGTTAGTTGGACGGAATGTTGACAAACCATTAACAGCACAAGATTGTTGCCATATCTTTACCTTGATACTTTTTGTTCCACTTCGTCTGGGAATTCCAGAGAAAGTGAAAAGGGTACACACACCATTCATTCACCAGTTACGGTTACCTCACCTCACCTAACCCGGGTACGTCTACCGCGGTACGATGTTTATTAAAATGTCCGGAAATGTTAACGGATTGTTAATAATCATGTCAGCTGGTGAGGATAGGGAGTTGAAAGCAAATTCTATATGCATATTTTCCGTCTGGGTATGGCTCGTAAAAGCAATTCCAGAGCATGGTTTTCTTACCCTCAGATAGGTTCCGGGTGAGGCTTTGCTGTTACATTTTATACTGTAATGCATAATTAATACACATTGAGTGTCGTTTTACATATCAATACCTTTCCATAACGATAGTACATCTTAATGTATATAAGAAAATTATTATTAGAGCATAAACGGAAATATTAAATATTGGGGCTTTTAAATCGAGAAGCCATGCATTTATAAACGTAATACTACTGCATTAATAATCGTCAAATTGATAATGGAAAATCAACCTCTTTTATGGTCCTGGAAAGATAAACCAAAATATACTTCATAGAACAGTTAATTTATTGGATGTTGAGCCTATCTTTGAAGAGTCTAATTTCCGGTGCTCAATCTATGAAGTCTATTAATCAAAGTAAACAAAAGTATAACTTAGAATACTTAAAGATGGTTGAACTGGTTATAAAAAAAACTCCCATTTAGTCCTCCAAACTGTAGCAGAACTAAAAAATATTTTAATTGATCTTACACAGAAGAATACCAATATTAAATTGTTCCGAAAACTAATAATTAATCCCGTCATCCAAAAGTCCTACCAAACATTCTATTTCTATGGTTGCTGGAAACAAATCCATTTCGTATTAACTATATCAATTCTGTAGTCTGGAATTCATTAAAGCAATAATCCATCATTCGAAATCACCGTAGCTTGCAAAATATATTTATTGCTCATTTTCTAATTTATGAACTGATATGTAGAGCGTGAAATTGAAATCACAACTTATTTGACTGTAGGTATAAAGAAACATTATCTTTCTTTTGATCAGATGATTTGCAAAAATAAATTAATTTATATCGCAAAATCTTGTAAACGTCCAGAGGACGTATATTGAAGCTTATATAATTGAATTTAAACATGGTTCAAGTTACACTTCGGCATTAAGTATGATGTCAGCCAAGTTTAGGAAAGTAGAAGTCACAGTATCAAATGCAGCGTCATTCCAAATACGAAAGCTTAATCCATAAGCACGTCGCAATAAGTTTTGTTTAACTATAAGATCACAAAATAAGCTTATTTTATTACAGATCAATGGAATGACCTCGCCTGTTTCTAACATGACGAGTGGTGTACAAACGTGGGAAAATACCTAGGATCGGGAAACTATATTGCGAAATCAAATTTACGGCAAGAAATCCAATCTCAATTCTATTAGTGGCCAAAATAATGTAACCTAATAGAACAAATACCAAGCATGATTATTCATAAATATGAAACTACTGTTTTGGAAATGCATTCCGAGTCGTGCTGAAACTCATATTACACCAGCTAAATGTTTACACATTAACGTTATTCTAATCAGATCTTCCTGCGGTGTGGCATTTGCCATTGGATGCGTCACAATAACGCTCCTTATTAGGCAGCGTTCTGTGCGTGAGATCAAACATCTTAGGATCAAACCATTCACCCTATGAATAGCAATATAACGGCTAATTGTTTTATATGTGTTTATCAGCATGCGCAAACGGCTTTAACTAAAGCGTCATAATTACATAGTTATTTTGATAAATCTAAAGTTGCCGGGAGGTAGCAAGTATTGTTTAATTCTTCTCAGACGTTGCTAGAAATTTGGACAAGCATTTTTTAAAAACGCCGATTTATGAGACCTTCAATATTGAAAAGTTCCTTAGATGTTTTTCGCTTTTTTATTGTCGGCGACAACAATATCCGTTATGGATATGTTTCCAATGTCGACATAATGTGGATGAGGAACCTACATTACATTTCACATTCCTATACTTTATTTCATGTCAGGTTATCAACGAAAATATTCCAGTAATAAACTTTTATTTATTAATAGCACAAAATAGGGTTTAATGCAACTGATTCAATCTTGTAACGTCAACGACATTCTTATCAAAATAAATTCATATAAAATTGTAATATCATTAGAATGGATTTTGTCTTTGATAAAGAGGTATTATGAACTAAACCGTAAAAGATCAGAATAGATGCACTACCCTGAAGGAAATGACAATAAGTTTAAGGCAGCTAGTTTTTCTACTATCATAAATTCATCGCGTGTTAATTTATTTGTCGTACCTTTTTCCAAAATAAAAAAATTAATTTTTGGCAACAGTGATGAATTTTTAATACCAAACTGATTGGTTTAGGTAAGCACATTAATGGGTTTATTTTCTGCATTATAGTATTATCCATGTGACTAGTTTATCCACCCATCCATGAATAGTTTGATAATTATTTTCATAGTTAACAGGATGCCGAGTTATTATGTACATTGGGATGGGAGAGGTCTGATTCAAGATAAGGGACAAAATTAGTTTTAAAATGTCTGAAAGAACAAAACAATTGCTTTAGAAGTATATTTTCAGCACTTTCAACGAAGCAAAACAAAATAATTTCATGATCTAAAAATTAATAACCTTGGTATCAAATATTCATCACTTTTTGTCGAAAATTAATTTTTTTATTTTAGAAAAAGGTACGAAAAATAAATACTAAAGTGATGAATTTATCACGCTTGAAAAAATATTCTCGAAGTTTAAAGGTCGACCTCATATCAGGATGAAATACGCATTTGAACCGAAATAGCTATTTTTATTTGTTGAAATTTGATGCACATCTCAAAAGTATATTGTTGACAGAATATTTTACTATCTCCGTGTCTGACGTAAACAAACTGGAAGACAATATTTTGCGGAAACTGTTTAATAAAAATCCTTACTTAAAAATAACAATCATGTTTTTCTTTTATATATAGTTCCTTTGAACAATATTTATCAGTACTGTTGAAATATCTGGATCAGGAACGGGTAGGTACATAACAACAACAAATAATATAAATAAAATACGGGTTTATACAAACACTGTTGAAATACTAATTTCAAGCACGTTTACACATCACAACAACAACTTGTAAGAAAAAAGGCGAGCTGACAAAAAGATCAAATAAGCAGAATATTGTTTTACTTCGATACTTTTCAATTCCAGTCAGGTAAAAAGAATTTATTTCACTAAGTAGAATAACACATTTTTTCATAACCAGGTCAGCTCCGCCTATTCTACTGATTTGAGAAATGTTTTTGATGTTATATAATAAGTGAAAATTGCCCTAGTAAGTTGTATTAAAAGCGATATTTTATATAATCATTTTTTGATATTTTACAACTTTTATATGCTATGTTTACGTAGTTATATATATATATGTATCTTGAATTATTAAACATAACATAACAACAATACCTTATTTTGTGTCACACAATATGAAAACTTTGACTGATGAGACTAACTAGAATCGAAAATGTATCAGGCAGCGAATGCAAATGCAAATATCAACTGAGAGCTATAGAAAAAAGAAAACAAAATATACAAGAATTCAAACATAGTTCTTACATGTAAGGTTATACGTATATGGTATACGTATACGTATATACATAAAATAACAATGAAAATGATGTACATTCATTATGAAGGTAGCAGTGCTTTCAAATCAGAATATATTTAAGTTTGTTAAGTGTTAATTGACTTATTATTAAGAAGGTAATAAAAACTGACTGCGTGGACCCTCCACTCCAAGTATGTGGAACAAAATTTTTGCGTAACATATTACATAATATTCTCATTATAACTTATTATAGTACTGGTTTTAAAATATATTGGAACGTTAATTATAAATAAGTATGATGTTTGACAACCAATGTTTCCCTATAATTTACATGTCGATTGTTTAATCCTCTCTATGTGTGATTCTTTTCGTTGAAAAGTACAAGCAATAATATACTAGAATAATGCGTTAAAAAACGAGTCGATACTCTTATTTCAGTGACATAGACAACGGAATGAGAGTTTAGAATGTAATAGCCCCAAGGTTAGTATTTGTCCCATTCCTCCAATTTTATTAGCCGAGGCAGCTGTCGGTTGTTACCCCATTCTTACCTGTTTTTTTATATTGTAGGGTTTTATCAAATCTTTGAAAATGTACACTTATAATATAATATTATCCGTGAGAACTAGCATCTGTAACTTATAGAAAAAATTTTAATCACCCCTGTCAAGTAGCGGTTTTAAACGTGAAACCTTGAAAAATATTTTGTTCACTAGTAACAGCGACTCATCATCAGTGACAAAGGCCTTTAAGCCTTTTCAAAGTAAAACTTTGTACACGTTTCGAGAAGGTTTTTAGGAATGCGGTATAGTCTGTTCATGGCAGACACAACAGAACACAAGTGTTTGAAATTTACACTTATTTTAGTAATAAGCAAGAGCTTGAGCAAATACAAGACGCAATTATATTTAACGCCTATGATGATGGAAGAAATAAGAAAATATAGTTTATGTCACTGCAATAAGACGTGAAAAAGTGTTGCAAGAAATCTTTAAATTTTCGAAAGAGTTTAATTTGGTGTTACCATTGAAACATTGTGGAATATGTGCAAACGTTTTTGCTGTTTTTTTGTCTCTAATTCTTGTGAGGATTGCGTTATATTCTTCTTTTTCAAACTTGAGCATATCAAGCGGTTAAAGAAACCTCAATACAATTTACATTTTCTAATTATAAAATAACATTTTACGCATGATGCCTCCTAAAACAGGACTATGTTTACGTCTCATGGCGATATGTTCCAACAAGTTGATATTCGTATTCCTAATAGGATCTTTTTGAACTCGTATAAACTGATTGTAAGATCAAAGAGGGACAAGGGAACGGTATTGATCTCGGAAAGTTTGTCTGAACGGTTTATGATTACCACATAAAAAGACGATTATAACACAACAAGATAAAAGGAAACATTCCCGGCTCATTTGACTTGGGTGGAAAGTTGACAAGCAATTAGCAGCTTTAGTTGCACTCCCTTGTCAGTTTTCGTCTGGTTGTGCTGCCTTGTTTCTAAGAGAAAATTGAAATGGATAGAATAACCACATGGTTAAATCTACTGTACGGTTGTGCAATATAGTCATCCATATTGCACGTTGGTTTGTTTTCTGAGTGTGTTCAACAAGTCATGTATTTTTTATACACAGGTTGTGTTTTTGAATGGGGTAGGAATGGTGCAAAAGTTGCATCTTCCCACAAAGAGAATAGAAGATTAAAATTTGTAAAAAATTACGTTTACTTTTAATGCTTCTGCTAATTGTTGGGGAAACACAATTCTTGTCCAATAACCTGAAATTTGCCACTGTTAGCTCAAAACAAACCTCGTTTTGTATTTCTTGTGCGAACCGAAGATCTGCCATACATTCATATTTGTATAACTTGATGCTCCTGTGATTTAATAAACATCTTAAATCAACCGATGCTTAAAATATTTCCTTGTAGCAATTATAATTTGTAAAGTAGTGACCTACACTCTCTGTAGTATACACAAATACCCAACAGGGAACCAATATTTGTTAATTATGTTGGCAGGTCTTGTGTTTCAAGTGGGGAATAGTCACTGGAAATATTTGCATTGGCACAGTCCGCCCCAGAATATCTCCTACAGCCTCTTTCTTTCATCGCGGTATGATGTCTGGAAGTATGTTAAAATATCGTGACGGTTTGGGGAAAACCCTACGAGCAACTGTGGACTAGAAAGGGAAAGCAGGTTGCATATATTTTCCGTCTGCTTAGAGAAGGGAGTATAGAATCGAGAAAAGGGCTTGCTTTCTCTTAGGAAATGTTGCACTGGGCTGCCTCAACGTGATATGATTTGTTAAATATTTAATACAGCTGCAGTTTCGTAGTAAATGTCAAGGTCCGCAAGTTGACAGTCATACTGTTAATTTGACATCAAATACTAGAGTGTATAACTAACTATAGGAAAAATCCAATGAAGTTCAATATTAACAGAAAGCAAATAATATTTAGCATATAGTCATTACTGTTTCCATAATAATATCCAAAATATCGGCTGAAAGCCAATCAGCGTCGATAAAAAACCTGGACGGATTATCAGAGTTCCGGATGAACAAAACCTATTTCCAGTTTTTATGGTATAGGATATTAAATGAACGATGAATCGGTCATTCAACCGGATTCTAATTTCCGTCGTGCAGTCCATGAAAATGTGCTATTTTGATTGAGTGGTCAATGATACAATTTTTATTTTCAGGACGTTAAGCAGACCTCCGCATCAAAAGCCCATTTCCTTGTATCCATGTAAAGCAGCATGAAAAAGACTGTTGTAGAATATTTGTACTTGGTAAAATAACCAAAACATTTCTTTCACGAAACAAAAATATCTTTGACATTTTCATTCAGATGGGACATGTGCCAATTCTTTACTTCGTGTTATGTCATGTTTGTAATCAAATGCTTTGTCAAGATGGAAAAGCCGGGTTATATATCACTTTGTTCATAACACGTTACAAGAATTGTCATTTTTTCTCACGCGCTGAAAACGACACAATTCCATATCTATGTATCTTTCGATGTCGTTATTTACTGCTTTATAGAGTTCATCTTGGAAAGTAGCAAAAAATTTCCCTGACAACTACAAATATAGGCAGGACTCTCAAGTGTTTGGGATAAAGGCATGTCTCAATCCAAGTAGTCCGTTCTAAATTTTAGATACATTAAAAATGTATATGAAATTTATTCTGACGCATTCTAGAAGCATCCTTATGTGTGATGATGTAAGATATGTTTATTGTTTTTAAAAAGTATTTGAATCCTCTAGTAGTAAATACTGTAATCATGATATCTCTCATATACATAATAACAGTTGGGAATCCTAAGCAATCTTGCCACAAGTTTGAGGATTTGATGGTTAAAGCTTATCCATCATATTGTTGAGAAGCCTTCATCTGAATAAAACGTACAGTGAAATATGTGTCCTCTTAAGGTTTTCTAAACTAAATGACACTGTGCTTCCTTTAATTAGAAACAACTTGGGTTATACTACATTCACGTTACGAATATCCCACGATATCTTGATATAAAAATGTAGAAGCCTGTGCATTCCAGGGACTTTTGTAACACAACTGCTTGAAACTCTCAATCTGTACATATTTAGTTAACTAAAAACTTGTGGGAGTTTTTAGCGAAAACAATCATTTCTTTACAGTTATTGAAACTTACGGTGGCTGCGCATCAAATATGAAACATGAATACTTTATGCTGCTTGAAGATACCTTATGTTATATGTACGTAATCCTTTTAGATTATTCTAACGTGGGAATATAGTTCTATAACAACGGTTGTTAAAACATTTTGCTCAAACCACTAGATATAAAAATTAAAGGTTGGCTCGGTATATTAACGTCGTAAGATAATTACTTTTTTGTTTTTATATTGTGAAAAATAACTTGAATGTTTGTGTTTAATTCGTTTAGTTTTCACGGGTTGGTGACTTTTAAACTTTCCAAACTTGCATAATACCAGTGCCTTTCATGGGTATGCAGTATACTTTGGACCAGATATTTTCTTTGTCAGACCTGTTAAACAAACTAAAACTACAAATTGTATGAATTTTTTTACATTTCTATCATTTTCGTGGTAGATGGAATTTTTGTTTCACTTGAAACAACGTCATTTTGCGATTTACATATTTACCCGATGGAAAAATGACTGACAGCTAGACTGCCCCTGGTGTAAATATAGGCTTGCCTGACTGACCGGATCCCTAATGCGACGAAAATGATTAAACACAAACAATACAAGTAACGGGATATGGTCGACTAGATGTGGTTCTCCTTTAATATCTAACCGTTGGATTCTTCCTCTACTAATAGGACACGATTGGTTATTTTATTTTTTAGTTCAATTAAAAATTCCGTGTAACTTTCTGACATGTATTACACATACTTAGCAAAAATTATTTAAATAATTTATTTTTTATCATTTTGATGACGACAGAATATGTTTATATCAATTCATGTTTACCATAATTAAATATGTATTATAAAAGCTATATATTTAGATAATATTACAAGAATGAAATAAGTTATGCATATTTTAGCTGAAACTTTCAGTCTGAAAGAGAATACGGTAAGTAAGATTGTGGCTTTATTTTCTGTTCGCCTCACTCTAACCGATGTATAATATTATCCCATATTGCATAAAATGAGCTCGGTTGCCGTCTGTCTGGAACAAGTTGGTAAAACTGATGAGGGCCACATGTGTCACGATAGAAAATAATCAATAAATCTCCGGGCGTATTATCCATACTCTACTTCAGCTAACCTTATCAAATGTTAAAAACAAGTTTATGAAACTATATTTGAAATACCATACTAAACGATAACATAAACATATCTTGGGAAACAGCAGCAGTATCTAGTTACGTTGATTTACCGTGGTACAAATTGTAACCTTTTAAGTCACCCAATTACTACAGGTACGTATTTCAGTAAATAATTTCTATAATACGCAACACGTTTATCGTAGCGCTAACCATAAGCTTTTCCAGCGGTTTGGAGTGACTAACTATATAGAGGATATATTCGTAAAACAGTAAACCGTCTATTATTAAGGTTAGTAAGTTGCCTAAATTTGAAACCAGATTTGTTGTCAAATACACCCCTCGTTGATTACTTCTACCGCTACTTCAATGTTGATTTACAGCCAATATTCTAGGTACATACTAAAACTGAATCCTTGGTTTGGAAAAATAAAATAAAATCACAATTACTTATCCTGTACGTAGGTGTGCTTATATTCTTTATGAGAACGGAAATTTTATTTGAAATCTGGAGTGGATTTTGCTGGGTTTTTTGGAAATCAATAATATAAATAAATAAATATAATATATGTGTGCACTAACGTCTTTATGTCTTAGTAGAAATTATTAGCACATCCGTTTTATATAAATTTTACAAACATCCATCAGGATGTTTTTGTATTAAATCTCAATACATGAATATATTTAATTTACTTGGAGAAAAGTCGTGTTGATATTTCACTAAATACTGACAACATTTGCAATCTGCAAATAATGAACTATGTGCACAAAGTATGTTCAAGCAATGTTTGTAAGATTTTCTTTGATATAACTACACTACCTTTATTGGTCGTTGTTGTGATAGCATTGTAAGTTGAACTGCTGGTTTTGTCAACATGAGGTTAGGTGATCTGCTGGCAGCGAAGAGGATATCTAACAAAGGATTTTTCCGCATTGTTAGACAATTAACATATGCCTTATGTATTT
Organism: Coecobrya sp. COE2; assembly: GCA_027743765.1. Lineage (NCBI taxonomy): Eukaryota > Metazoa > Arthropoda > Collembola > Entomobryomorpha > Entomobryidae > Coecobrya > Coecobrya sp. COE2. The sequence goes on from JAHZMV010007232.1 coordinate 18,219, forward strand.
TTCACTGTCAAATCCAACCCTACATTATGTAGACGATTCGCTTAGTTGCTTCAAGTAGCTAATGTGTTATATAAGCAAGAAGGATATAGATTCCGAGATGCAACTACAGAATGCAATGTTCAAAACGACATAATTAATGCTCGAATGCGAAGCGAAGCTGTTCACACCAAATTTAATGCAAAGCTCGAAGGTTAAATATGATGATGGTGATCATATGGAAGAGGATAATAAACCAAGTAAGTGACAGAAGAATGTTACACGACGGAAGCTAAGTATAAATTGCGAATTTCAAAATAGTGGCGAATTCTTCCATTTCTAGTCTAATCCCATCATTCCAGCTTGAAATCTCAAACGCCCCAAAATTTTTGAATTCGCTGTAACGGATAAACGGTATCTGAAAATTATAAATTAATTGCGGATCCTTTCAATCCTGACCCTATCCCGTCATTCTAACATGAAATCTCAAACGCCCCAAAAACTTTTGATATCGTTATAACGGCCAAACGGTAACTGAAAATTTCAAATTAATGGCTGATCCTATCATTTGGCAGTAAGACGAGTTGAATGATATGTCATATGCAACGGTTCCAAATGTTGCCGTTGACCGATCTGGCTGAATTTAAGTACGGATATTGCCATTGCCTACATTACGAAGTTTGGAGTCAATCGGTCAAAAGCTGATATTTTTGGTTGAAGTGCTTACAGACAGACAGGCAGACAAAATCGATAGTGATCGAATTAACTGCCTCTTCAACGTTTACAAGGCTTTCGGTACTTAATAAGCAATTGTCCTTGAAATCGAGGAACACCAGAGGAATATTAAATAGTCCACGTGGCAATTATGTTTTGTTAAGACAAGCCTTCAATTTAATGTTTTGGCAATTTTTGTTGACGAATTGAGAACACTACATGTAATATTTCTGTGAAAAGGGTAAAGTTATCCAAATACTTGGTAATCTATTTATAGAAATTCTCATCAATTTCAGCATGGTCTGATTAATTATACAATGTAATTTTTAATGATAGTGTAGATAATATGCAACTCAAATTGTACTAGTCAACATGAACAACAATATAAATGGAACAATATCCGAAAACACAAAAGGAAAGTTTACGGTTTCGTTGTCATGATACGAACATGCTTTAATTAGCTACTCTTTTCAAAGATTTTGTGAATTCTTAAAAATAGATTTTTGTAGATGATGCATTGATAAGGAGTCATATAATTTCATTGAAAAGCTAGCACATCTAATATAATTACAGGACGAAAAATGAAATAACAAGGTTTCTCTGCAAGCAACCGTTCATGTTATTTTTCCGGGAAACCACATTTTAATTACTGTCAGCTGCAATTATTATTAAACTATGTTTTCCTATATTATCTATTTTACCAAACCAACCATGTGGTTGACATGAAATGAACAATTGAAAGTCATACACAAAACAATTCTGAATGTGCATAATAGATTCAATTGATCCAGAGTAAAATTATTTTCGTACCGTTTTCTAACTCACGTTTTGAAACCAATGTTTGGTTTAGAATTCTAGTTTTAAAATATTTTGGCATACGCCGGTGGGTTCTTGGTTTAAAAATACCAAAAAAGATTGAAGCTATTCAAAAAAGGAAACTAAGAGTAATACTATGTTTTCAAAAGTGGCTATTCAAAGGAAGATTCTCTCAGTCATACGTAACAAAATGCAACTAATTATGCTCCATGAAACTAGCTTTTTGGAAGTGCATTTTTATGTAAAGAAGCTCCAATCCATAGACAGTTTTTTACTCTACTCTGGGAGAAACACAAGTTGAAAAACAAATCCTGGAAACCTTTGTGGCAGTGTCGTGCAAAATACCTACATGGAAGCAAGTGGTATGCTTTTTTGATACGATGATAAAATAGGACTTTCGCGGAACTACTTGGCAACGAATTTAATTTCGAGTCAACTTGAAGCCGGTGGTCTTGTTTCAGTGACAAAATAAATCATTTCTTTAAACAAATAAATCCTCAGTCTTTTACATTTTGTCAATTTTGTTTTTCTCAGAAAATTGATTATACTGATATTTGAGCCTGTCCCAAAAGACCATAAGCAATATTGTGTAAGGACACATTCTGAAGTAGCAAGCTGTCCATCCTTTGAAAAATGCAAAAAAATCCTTCTTTCTGGTAAACCTTGGCAGCGAAATCCAAAACGTTCCTGTAAAACAATCCCTTTCCTTTTGCGTCCGTTCCCTGATTATAAAACCGTGTTGCTATAAGATCAAACGGAGCCATGAGCGATGTTGTGAAAAACCCGGCAACAAAACTAGAAATGGAAAGTGGCATCCAAACTTGCCCAGCGAATTTGCTTTTCATGTATTCATGAGTTATCGCAAAGCTGGAAAGTTGTCCAGTTGATGCGGCCGCAAGCCTCAGAATATTGCTAGTAGCAGCCCTCCATAAACCTTGGAGTCCATTTTGTTTGAACATTGAAGAAAGGGCGTTCCATGTTCCAGTATGCGGGTGTTGATGACCAACCGCAATAGATTTCTCATTAGCTTTTGATTGCAAATGAACCTTGACCAGGTAAAATGGGGAGCAAGCAAATCTGCCAACACAATATGGTCACGCACAATATTTTTCCGGGATGAAATTTTCCCTCAGAATTTTTCATCCAGCCCCGATCACGCATCATTTTTAAGAGACCTAGTCGTGTGGAATTGACCACGAACTGGTAGTAGATAAAAGGAACCAAACCCTTTTGTAGAGCGAGGAGACCGTCCTTTGTGCCAATTGTGTAAAATGCGTGAAAAACATTCCTGTAGAAAAAATATGTTCGTTAAGTAATATCACTTTGTTTTTTAATTCATTTAGATTGTAAGTACAGACATACCTGTAATGCACGGCATATTTTCCTTTGGCCTGGAGTTCACCTTGAAACTGCATCCGAATTTTGACCACTTCCAAAGGATTGCAAATTGCAGCAGCAAAAGATGCCGCCGTACCCGCTATAACAAAATCCATTTTGATGGCTATTCTGAAGACATTTGGACGAGAAAGAAATTTAAAATAAATTTCTGAACACAATTTATTTTAACCTTTGCATCCACACAGCCTTGAAATATTTTTCAAACTGAAGCAGTTTAGGTAATTAAATTTACATACAATGACTAGCATTAAATACACACATTTACTTTTGTAACATTTTAATCACAGCTCGGCATCATGTAACTCACCTGATTTCATAATCAACTTATGGTCGGCAGATGTTCATTGCTCAGTTGGCAAGGTAAATCTTTTTGGAAGCTGGCAGCAATGCAATGTCCTTGACAAAGAGGATAAGATAAGGTAATCGTGGTTTTATAATATTGGGATTTTGCCTTGGCTGATGTAATATGTTAGGTTCGAGGTTGATGAAAGTTTAATTATCTAACCTATTTGTTGGTTAAGTGTCGCTTCTGCGGTCAAATGTTGATAACAGGTTATAATTTATTTCAATTTCTGATGGACAAATGCATGCAGTTTTTTCAAAACAGATTTCTGTGTGCTGCTGTCAAAGAAATTTGGATTAACGACATGGGATAAATTATTTACACTCCTATGCGTATGCTAAATGTAATTAATAGTAGGGACAAACATTAAATATTTAGAAATGTGGTGAGGCGAAACTGCAATTTGAAAACAGGTTCTTGATTGGAAAATTCCCGGAAGAGAGTAGTTTACCAGATAGTCTTTGTACCTAAACCAATATGAAGTAAATTGCTTCAGGTGCCTTTTATACAAAGATGGTCATCCAAAAGGCATACATTCAATTCTTGATGCCACCCAAAAATATTACATGCATCTTCGTTCATGCCACGTGTCCTAAAGGAAAGTGCCTAACGAAAAATAAAATAAAATACTGTGTGAGCATAATTGCTCGAATAGGTTACTTGGGCAGGGAAAACACTGGGAATCAATAAGAATAGAGCCAATGAAAGATCTCAGAAAAGGAGTTAACCCATAAAACTGAATTTCATATTACATTCTTAAGTCTTTTCACGGTAATATTTCGGTATACTCAGTCAGAAGGAACAACTAAAATAACCCTAACCATGCTCACTATGAAATTCAGCATATGGCTGAACGTGGTAAATCCCCAAGCTCACATTTGCTTTCTGGGGGTTTCCTAATTTTTTTTTCTTTTCATTGAAACATAAATTCTGCGTTTCAATTAATGGCCACTATGGATGAACCAGTAAGCTTATATTTATGAATACGATGAGTTTGAAGGTCGCCTAACAAGCTCAAGTTGTAAGCTCAAGAGCAAGTTTTAAAAATACATTAGCAAGAAAACGTATAAATAATATCCTTGGTTTGCAAACAGCATTACTTTAGAAGGTTAGATGAATATTTAGCTCATTAAATTTCGGAATCAGTAATGAATTTTAATATTAAATTCTTTTTATATTACGGCTGCTTTTCTGCATTGTAATAAAATACTGTTCGTTAAGCATATTCGTCAGGGTGTGTGGAGAATCTTGTACAATTTCTTGTGGCTGAACTCGAATATGCAGTTATCTGCATTATTAATGTCAAGGGAAATCCGGTTATTTATTAGCCACTCAATAGATTGGTTATTAAAGTATTGATATTCTGAGCATTCTATTTCCGTGGTAAGCTCGTATAAAAATATTTTAGCATTTACTCTGACAGAAAAAATCATTCAGGCTTACAATATCTATTATAGTAGACTAAAAGTTACATGGAATTGGTGTTGGATTGTGTTAACCGCAAGAATAGAATATTTACCTATGTATAGAAAGATTTGAAAGATATTTAGTTCAAGCAAAAACTTGGAATTGGAGGAGCTTTGTGTTCCCAGGATTATTGAGGTTGAGAATCACACGACATTGTCATTTATAAAGCGATGATGGTTTAAGGATCACATTTAGTAGAGTGCTATCACCGGGTAATCACTTGCATCGTTTTGGCTGTTGAATATAATCCTCTTGAATTTTTCGCTTTTCTCTCGGAAAATCTCAAAAAAGATGTACGATGTTGTAAGTACATATTCCCATTTGGTATATAAAGATGCTAATTAGTGAAAGTTTGGAAGACATTATTTTGCGACCAAGACAACTTATTTTTCAGAGGGACACCTATAAAAATGATTAGGGTTAAACATGGTACCCCCGAAGGGAAAATTACACCATGAGTGTTAGGTAAGGTTAAAGAAGGAT